>JAECUM010004303.1:0-20060 GCA_016617855.1 Megalonaias nervosa | reverse complement strand
ACACCAACCCATAACGATCAACCAATGGGTTATTCACAAAAGTGAATCCACCACGTGTTGACGTAGTGGATTGGTGTGCTCTGAAGACGGGGGTGGCTGGAGCCCCCAATAAATTATAAATTTTGGCATAAAATCGCCCCCCGCAGATAATTTATCCTTCTTGGGTTTCGAACCATGACCCTCCGGATGAGTTTCTACACGCTATCAACTGAGCTATCGGACCTTGTTATAAATACATATTGAAAAAGTTAGTATGTGTTTACCAATGTGTCAGTCATATCGTTATTCCTAAAAACTATAATATTCTTAACAAAAACCACATTTTTCTGTCTAAAATGAGATTTTATATTTCTAGTTTCCAAAATATATATAATTATGTATAACACTGAGTCTATGCGTGGGCCGTAACAGCGGATATTGATTTAGTTATATAGCGGTCTTAAAATAACTTTACGCACAGCTGTTATGGAATAATCAATATGCAGCCACAGCTTTCTAGATTTCATTGTGCACGGATTTTATGTAAACAAAAGAATAATATCCGGATATTTTTTTTGTTATAAAAACGCATTATGATAACGCTCTATGAGCGTACATACAGGTTTATATTCAGTTCTTCGTTCCTCGTGTCCAGAACTCTATTATTTTGGTCTGTAAGTTTAAAGTGTATTCTTGATAATAATGGATTATGAACTCGCAGGTAAACGGGATTAATTGGTTCTGACACAATTAACGAACCTGGAGGGACAATCGGACTAAAACTGAATAATATATACCCTTGCTCCGCAGTGCCACTGCGGTGGCTAGATTTAGAAAGATCTACCTGATAGCTACCTTCAATAACATCACATACCAGATTGACTGCAATTGTTGTTGTTATGTTTACAATGCCTGGCTATATATGTCTACCGGCACCAAAGGGATTGTTATTGTATTTTAGTATAACCGGTGGTGGGGCTATTTTTTTCCACGATTCAATTACTCCGGGATAATATTCTTCAATAAGATCACTTAATGATTTCTTCATTTCAGCGTTATTTAAATCTGGTATAACAAATGTTTGTAAATCTTTTTCTGTTATTTTATAATGATTAAGAAATAATTTCTTCAAATTTGGTCTTGTGTAAGGACTATCTAATTCAGTGGTTGTAACTTTCATAATACTTCGATCGGCGATATATAAATCGAATAAGATACCATTTAAATGTTTTATTGACTCGATTATTTGCTGCTTTACACTTTCATTATAATGTTGTGATAATGAAATAAATAAATTTCTTAAATCATTAAACGTTTTATCGTATTCAGGTTTAAGAGTATCTAAAAACCATTTAATAAATTTTTCATCAACACTATCTCGATCTCGCGCCCCTGGCGTCTTGATAATAGTAAATATTGATCTAATTATCTTGGGGATCCTTTTACCGTCAAAATCAGTAAAGTAGTATGTATCATCGTTTGGATCATTTTTAAATGTTATATAATTCCATGGATATTTATTTCGATATTCTGGATCTTTAATGAATTTTTCTTCACTCGTTTTAAACTCATTTTTAGTTGGTTCTGAAACTCCATTATAAACAGGTGCGACTTCAGGCCATCCTAACACTGATCTGATCGAACTCTGATAAATATCTACGAGGTAATCAGGAGAATTTATTTCAATCGCCGCTGATAGTGTTGGTTCATAAACAGTAATCGCTATTTTAGATTCTTTTCCTGTGATAGATTTAATTCTGCGTTGGAACTCATCATTAATCTGTTCTATTTGATAACTACCCGTTGAAATTCCAACAACTTGCCAATCAGGTGTTCCATCCGGTTTATTTTTATTCGCAAATACCAGTGAATTATTTGGTTGTTGTCCACCAAACGGTTTTGATCTAATATTAGGCCAACTATAATAAACTCGTAATTGCGCTAATGGTATTTCCTTTGCTGGAATTGCAGTCGGAAAATTAACGCTAAATTCAGGATTGGTTGAACTTAATGATATCGTAGTAGTTTTTGACGGCGTTGTATTAGCTACGATCTGCTGTAATAGTTCGCGCGACTCTGACATTATTATTATCGTTATTATTTAATTCTCCATCTTTCCGTCACTAGAGAACGCATCGCGTTCCACTATGAATGCTTCATCGTAGGTTTTCATTATCGTTACGAACTCTTCATCGGATATTTTACCATCACTGAGATACGCTGAAATATACGAGCATAATTTAGTGTATGCGGCTGTTGCTGTGTGCAATTTCATCACGTACTCGTTTAGTTTATCATTCGTACACGTAGATATTTTTTTAGAGATAATACTGAAAATACCTGCACATGTTGTTGCCGTTGAAACTATAATTGTTACAGGCGCTGTCATCGTTATTGTTGATAATAATAATCCAGTTCCAGCAATAACAGCAGAAACCGAGTATATCATTATATCAATAACAACCATACGACGCCGATATTTTTTTACCTTTATCGTATAATCGTCGATGATATTTTTTAGTTTGGTTTGACACTCACATACTTGAGTGTATCTGTGACGTTGAACGTCGATAAATGATTCTTGATTCATTATACTTATCTAGGTAATTAATTGAGGAGTTTCGGCTACAAACTCAATACACCACCAATAATCTGCTGTGGTTAACTTTTTATCATTCGCTATTAACATAAACGTTTCCTCGACATCTTTGTTTAACACTATAGACACAGTTCCAGAAAAACTATCGGTTGAATGACGCCATGTAAATACGGTAAATATAGTAAATTTTTCAGCACAAAATATAGATAATCTATATACACCAGTGACCTCTGCGGTATGTTTAAGAGTGTTATTTTCCGGTGTCCATGTTGCTTTTCCTGATGCGACTGTATATACCATGTTAATGATCTGCTTGTGAGGAATTTTAACGAGATTAGTTTTTTGAATAATGTTAGGAATACCACTAATGATATCGTTGAGTCTTGCGTTAATGTCATCGAGATTAATAATAACATTTGGTGGAGTTCCAAAAAAGTCATTAATAGATCTGTTTACATTTCTACGAAAATTTAGAAATGTTTGTATATGACTATTAAATTCAGTTCTAAATACAGCAATTCCATCATTAATTGTCGTTAACGAAGTCGTTATTGGAATTTCCTTATCGTCAACGTATTTCTTCGTTGCAGCGTCAAAATCTGTTTCTGGTGTTCTGAGATTATTAATACCATTACTATTCATGTTGAGAAATGCACGCATTATACCACCGCGCACTGACACGTACTTGGATTCTTGATCATCGACGTATTTTTTTGTTGCTGCGTCTGTATCTGCGATTGGATCTCCAAGATATGTAATTTTTCTTCCTGACATAATAATGTCACCGGTAAATACATCACCAGTTTTCTTAACATAGTCGTTAATCGATTTACCGGAATCCTGTATTTTACCTTGATCAGTGAAAGTAACGACATTATTAACAACCGCATTGGGAATTCGTACAAGAACATCTAGTAGTTGTATATTACTCGTTTTTAATCGTCCTTGTTTGTCCTGAAAAACGACGACTTCATTTTGATCCACACTTGTTATATTTAATAAATCATCGATTTCATTTCTGAGCTGATCAATGGTTGCATATTTAGATAAATCGAACTTCTGAGCTTTACCTGAGGATCTTCCATAAATATCTACCATTATATTTACTGATATCAGTTTAAGTATTATGACGTAGTGTAGTGAACGCATGTACGACTTTATGAGGCGGTGCTGTTGATTTTGATACAGCATCAAGCATAGCGAGGGTTTCACGGCCGCATATTGGAGGATCAGTTATTTTTTGTGTCGGTAGCGTTGAATACCAGATTGGAGCAGTATTATTGCTAACGTAATGAAGAAATTCTTTTGGTGGTGCTAATCCATACGAATCGAAATAAATAATTCCACGTGGATCAATTGCATATGCGACCCAGTGCGTGCCTGGGCCAGAATTTTTATCGAGATTAATAATACCGGTTTCATGTTGCATTGCAACGGTAGGTAATTGATCGCGCATAAAAACACCTCTGAAATTTTTTATTTTTAATTGCTTAGCAGCATTAAGTAAATCAAAATTGGACATGGGTGTTATTAGTAAACTGTCCCTGGTAATCTTAGACCCCTTCCGTACCACGAAGGCGGGGTCCCTGGTAATCTTAAACCTCTTCCCTTTTTTTTGATTCCTTGTCCAGTTGCTTTCTTTAACGCCATTCCAGCAGCTGTTCCAACAGCACCTAGCGCAGCTGCCTTTGCAACAGCTGGGGCTGCAGCGGCTATTAATGCTGGTATAGCTGCGAGAAGCGGAAATATACCACCCGTTTTAGCGATGTCTTTAATAACCGCTGCGGAAAGATCAAGTCGTACACCAGTCTTTAATCGCTTGGCTTTATTAAAGTGATTATACTGACGTTCGGTCAACGATAGCTTATTCGGACCACCCGCGATTTGTTCTTTTTTAAATGATATTTTTACCGCACGATTATTTTTTGATGATGATTGTAGCTTTTTAATCTGACCAGGAGTCAGACTCACACTAACGTGATGATATGATATTTATAATATTATGAGCGATCTAATTACATGTTTTCCACTGGGGCATCAATAACTCTCATTCGTCCACCAACACCTTCGAGTAACATCGATTTATCGCTGAGTATAACTGCGATTGCTCTGTAATTAGGAATTAATGGTGCTGGTGCTACTGGCAATGTTACACGAGCTCTGAAGTGTATATCAACTACTGATTGTCTGGTTAGATCTAAATGTTCTAGCGAAAAGTAATAAATCGGATACAGCGTTGTAAAATCTAACTGCGATATTTGTAAACCAGTATCAATGTTTTGATCACGCCCCATGAACGACATAAGACGATGATATACACGTGCTACATGATTTTGACCAAAATCTAACAAAATATCCTCGGATGGTTCTTGATGTCCATTTATCCTTAATGAAACCTCAGTAACACCGATTCGGTCAAATATCATGTGACTATGTGTTTGACTATTTACTCGTGCATTATTTTGTAATGCAATAAATATGTGTCTTGGTGCAGAAACACCTTGCTGAGAAGCTATTTGCCATGTGAATAAACCATTAATTGTACTTTGAATAGCATCTGTGGTCATCGTTAACCATGATAACGTTGATTTACCGCCTTGACTCATGAAAGATAGCAACCTGTCTTCTTCAGATATCGATGGAGTCATCACTGGCATCCACAGGGAAAGTTTTGTAAGAATTACTTTACCAGGATCACCAGCAGGTCGCCATATTGCATCATTATCATCGCCTTTTCGTACAAGTACAACTGTATGTTTGGCTCCAAAAATAACCTTTCTGACATCTCTACAGAATCCAAAGATATGTGACAGTGGAATTGCACATGAAAATCTTCTATTTCCATCTTTCAACATTGCTCGACGCGCTGCAAATCCTAAGTTGAAATCTGGATTTGGAAAAGATATATCTTCAATAGCATTAGAAACAGCAGGAGGAACAGCTCGATCATTAGGCTGTCGAGTAATCTGATTTCTATATTCAGGGTGGTCAGAAGTATTCTTCGCATACATCATTGATGGACCAGCTGATCTTGAGTAATCGTCGCTGTATCTCGCAAGACCCAATATCGTCGTGGCAACGTCAACGTCTTTCTGAATTGATTCAATATTTTTTCCGTCAATCATGTATGTAGCGCTGTCAAACAACGCCATAATACCATTATTAACAAAGCTAACACTAACATCAGCGGCGTATTCGGTATTATCTGTCTTTAAAATTTCACCTTCGACTTCAATAAATGCTTCAGCGGGTAAGAAATATCTACTTGTATCCTGAACCTGTAGTTCGATTCGTCCACGCTGATCTGGAATTCGGGCGTCATAAGAATAATATTGATAATCGCGCACAGACTCATCTTTGAGAATTGGTGCGTCTATGTCAAACGCGGTGTTAGAAATGCGCTTGAACATCTTTATTATTATCGTCTTCGTCTAACTCGAAGACCACTTCCTGCTATCAGACTAGCGGTTATATTTTTTTCCTTTTCCGACATCGGGATATCAGCTAACGCCGCTAGTTTTTTGATTAGCGGCTTGATTTATTATTTTACTTACGCTTGCTGGCATCACTTCAGTGCTGGGCAATTTCACAGGTTGAGATCGTACCGGTCTGCGTATTAATCGTGATAGTCTATCTTTGATCGCTGAGAATGCTTTGCTAGCGAGATTACCAACAGCGCTTACACTTTTTTCACGAACAACATCAATAGCTTTCATTCCTAGTTGCTTTGCAATCGGTATTGCTTTTGGGGCTATTCTTGTAAACAGACCCTGAACAACATCACCTAGTCCATCTCCGTAGGTTGCTCTGTATATCGGTAATCGAGAGTTTATTACCCTGACCATGGTAGGTCCACGTTGAGTACCATGCACGATCATTTTATTATTAAGTGATTTTATCACTAATTACATACTTAATCACTGTAATAATCGTCGGCGATTTCATTAATGAGGGATCGATATACATCAATATCCATGATGCCGCCACTAAATAATCATTTGCAAATATCAGCTGCTTCATTAATGATTTCTGGGGAATTATTACCAGCTCGTTTTCCTCCGATGAGGATTTCTAGTCGATCGACATCAGCAAGGACATTATTGGGACAAGTAATAAGACCACTTCCTAGACCACTTCCAGTTGCTCCGGGAGCGTCTTGAAATTCTTCTTCTTCTTCCTTACTTATTGTTTGGACTGGTTGTAATCGTTTTTTTTTCTTGTTCTAGTTGTTGTCGTTTTTGTTGTTCTCGTTGTTGTCGTTCTAGTTGTAGTCGTGGTGATGATGGTAATTCTGGATAATCACGAAGTGATTGCTCAAATGGTTTTGGTGTTTTTTGTTTTGGAGGTTTTTGTTTCTTTCGTTCTTGTTGTTTTTGTTGGGTTTTTTTTCTCCTCTTTTCTTGATTGAATTAAATTATCAATTTCCCTAATATAATCCTGATAAAATGGATCATTATCTCTAGCTTGTTCAACATTCTTATTTATGCGATATAAATATTTTCTCCATTGATCATTGTTTTTAATATCTTTATCGTGTTCAGGTTTCATTAATTTACTTCTTTGACTAAAACTATCCAAAGCAAACTCAGCTAGTTGATATAGGTTCAAATTATTAATTACTTTAATAGTTTCTTCATTAAATTTATTTATCAATTCAGCAGTACTTATAGGACCTGCTGATTTTGGTTCAGGGGCTAGTGCTTCAGCACCTTCTGCTTCATCATCTTCTGCTTCAGCACCTTCAGGTATTTCCGGGACTGGCATCGCAGCAGCTATTTCGGCTGGAAGTTCACGTAAAATTTCTTTTGTCTTTTTTGTTCTTCTTGCTATTTTTCCAGTTTCTTCAGCGGTTTTCTCTAACACAGGTAGAATACCTTTAGTAGTCTCAGTGATAGGTTTAAATAATTTTTTTGTATCCTCCTCAAATTCAACTTGAGATTCCTGACGCGATTGTAGTTGTTGCTTAACAGAATCACGAACAGGTAGATAGTTTTTAATTGCCTCTAGTCGCTCTCGAGCTAATTTAGCTGAGTGTGGTTCTCCAATACTCATTATTGATAATATCTATACTGGCTGTTTAATTTATAGCAGCAGAGAGGGTGAATGACATACGTATGTGACCAGATTGTGAAAAAATCTGGTCAATTAAAGAAGTTTTCATTATTAAGGCAAAAACTTATTTTTTTCAGCCTTCGTAGGAACCCTTAATTTTCAAAAATAAGGTCTCTACAAATTTGTAGGGTTCACCCTCTCTGCTGCTTAAACTGACAAATTGTTAAAGCTACGGTAAATATCCAAATCTCTCTCTCTCTCTCTCTCTCTCTCTCTCTCTCTCTCTCTCTCTCTCTCTCTCTCTCTCTCTCTCTTATAGACAGAGAGCAAGGGAGATCTTGTTTTAGAAATTGATGGACTAACAGAAAGATAGATAGATGGATCTATGGATCGATGAATGGATCGATGGATGGATCGATGGATGGATCGATAGATAGATAGATAGATAGACAGACAGATAGATAGATAGATAGATAGATAGATAGATAGATAGATAGATAGATAGATAGATAGATAGATAGATAGATAGATAACTTTGGCACACATATTGGTACTTGTATCATGAGGCCAAAACTCTTCATTTGAAGAATTTGCGTCAATCATTTTCCCTGTTTATTACATTGCTATTTATTGCCATATTATTTAATATGTCTCAACTAGCAACAATAATACAACGTGCGATGCATATTGGAGAGCATTAAGGTGGATTTCACTTAACTCATTTTTTAGGATGAAAATGGCATATTTGTGAGACAATTTCAGTTTAAAAACTGGGCTGATAATGCAGATGTTCCCTGAAGCCCTTAATCAATGCTACAGCTCCTGGATACTGTTGAATCTTGGAAAAGAAATATAAACCTCAAACCAGAGCATTGAGGTGCTGAGCATCGCTTAGCATAGCTGGTGTCTCTCATTGTTAACATCGTTAACTATTAGCATTATTGTTTTATTTATCTTTATTCCTTTTGTCGTTTCAAAGCATAAAGAGTTGATTAGTTCTGGCCAACTTTCCCCGTCCGAATTTCTACACTACGGGGAAAGAATTTCCACCCAATTTTAGGCAACCCAGTGGGTGTAAGTCCCCACGTATATCCAAGCATAGCCTTAGGGCCTGTATGTTAGAGCTCATGGGCTTTGTCAATGAATGGAATGAACCGTACTGTCTAAGCCACCTCAGTCTGGTGCCGTCCTGGTTACCGACCGTTCTGTCCAGCCGTCCGACCCGCGTTCCATAACGTTCAGAGACTGTATGGCTTCATTGGTAACACTCTTTATTAAGTAGAGCCGTGAAATGTTGGACTTGCCAGTGATTTTATTGATAGATCCGTCTGTTCATCTATTATTACCTACTAAACAGTAATGCCGCCGTCTACACTACCGGCTGTACGACCGACTCCAGTACCGAAATGTTTGATTTCGACAAGCCGTCCGTACAAGTCCGACGAATATATCCTACAAATTCGGCTATCCATTTACTCACGACTTACATTCTGAAACGGTATCGTGACAGCCTTAGAGTAGACGGCCACGCCTCGTCTATACCTCCGGGCATGCATTTTACCGATGTATGTCTTGGTCATGACAACAATGACCCACACAATGAACGTGGGTATAAACCTGATGATAACTGACATTCAGATTCCACCAATAGAGAACGGAATGTAGCTTTAAAGCGGCTATACAGGAAATTTATTGGGAGCTGTTGAACTCAGAACGTCCACTATTCGCCTCTTCTACACCCGCATACAGGGTCAAGGCCTAGGTCTATATTGATGATGTGGAAGTCCCTCCTTTCATTTTCTCCAGCTGTCGGGAAAAATCAGGGAATTTGCCGAAAGACTTTCTGCCAAAATCAGTAATCCAGACAATTCCAACGCCTTTATTCTCAGCGTCAAATACCAGCGTCGTTGATATCTAAAAGGAGACGGTATATAACTGATTTCGACGTCTGTTCTACAGCTGTTCCGACGTTAGAAAAGAACTATGCCGCGGTGAAAATGACTTCGCCTACTTACTGTACGACGGATGAAGGAGTTATGCATGACACTTCGAAGTTCCATCGCAACATTGTCGCCACGTCTTCCTTTGGATTTTGAGTTACTAGAGATTTTTCGGCTGGCGGACAAGGCTAGCAATGATCACGCCTTGGAGGCAGCTGCTAGAATACCCATGGTGACTAGCCAGGCGGCCCACCATGCATTGGTGAATACTTTGGCGCCTTCTGCTAACCTAGTTCTTTCGCGACGGGACGCATGCCTACGCTTTACCTTGCTCAAGCCTCATTACACGAACCATTCCCTTCTGATCGCCGCTACTATTCGGTGGCAAGATAGAGGAAGTACGGAGACAGGCAGCCAAAGAACTGCTCCTCCATCTCTCTACAGAAGTATCACATTATAAATCAAATGCCCATTCTCCCTCAAAGCAGGGATGACAAGAGTAGAGGGGATGGAGGATCTTTCGCTTCTCAACCACAAGACACAGCCGAGATCCCAACCCTATATACGGAAAATATGTGCTAATCAGTCTCGGTGACAGTCATTTCGTGGGAGTAGCAAACCAAGTTCCTCCACCCAGAGACACATCTCTGTCGACCGCTCATAGACAACTATCTAACAGATGCCATTTTCTTGTTTTTCAAACACTTTGGGTTGATATCTTGGAGCAAGACAAATGCGTGATACAAAATGAATCAGAGGGACTTCGGATCTCGTTTGTCCATTCCCATCGCCTTTCGTCCTCTTCATTCCTGACAGAAGTTCCTTCGGACTTCCCAAAACTTCGCCTTTACAACAAGAAATCAGGAAGCGTATCGAGTAGAAAGCTGTGAAGATTGTTCGAAGTCCATATCTCCTGGGCTTATTCCAAGCTTTCCTTGTCAGGAAGACCAATGGCAGACCAATCATCATTCTCATTCATTAAGTAAATTTTCTCTTCTACCAAAATTCAAGATGGAGACGGCCTGTCTCGACCCGACCGACGCATACTTCCACGTTCTCATGTATCTATCCTCAAGGAAATTCCTACGCATCAAGTACCGAGTGCATTTTTAGCTGTTTCACGCTCTACCATTCGGCTTAAACAGGATTGCTTGGACCTTTACGAAACTACTCAACCCCGTCGTCTCCCTGTTTAACACGGCAGCATCAACCTCCACGGCGGCGTATTTTGACAATATTCTCCAGAAATATAGGGTAAGTTCTATTCTAGTTTGAAGACAAGAACCATCTCATTTTACGTCATCTAGTTTTTTCTGATCAATCGGGAAAAAGTCCAATCTTTATACGTCTCATCTGGATATGGAAGTTTTCACCCACCTGAACTTAATACATCTTCGCCACCATCTAGGTAGTCCGAATTGGCGATCTTGTAGAGTCCATTTCCATCAATAAATGGATAACGGCCAATAGTTTCTGCTACTCATCTGATTCATTATTGCAGCTGCACCTCTTATTTCGCTGTGTCTCCTATACATGCGCCCTTTGCAGATGACCTTGCTCTCTCACTGGCGCCCGTTTTCAATGCCATTCGATTACAAGATCTGCGTAACAAGCGAGATTACATCCTTCTGGGACCAGTGGCGCAACCACGGCTGGCACACGGCAGAAAAGCCACTCAAACATACACCACTAGATCTGACATTATGCGCATACGCAGACTTCGGTGATTGGGAAGCCTACCTATTCCAGGACTTCGACACCATTGGCAGCGTCTGAGCCCGGAAAACATTGGTTTCCGCGTTTAATTTCTTGCAGATGAAACTATTATCAAAGCTTTTCAATTTTACAGTGACCGTCTTCAGAACAAGGTCGTGTTCATCATGTCAGACAAATTGGTGATAGTGACGTATCTCCTTAAACGGGGTTGTAACGAATCACCCCAACTCTGCATTTTGGTCTGAGAGTTTCGCGGTTGGTGCGCGCAACACAATTTCGACATCCAGATTATACATATTCCAGGTAGACTCAATGTCTTAGCCGAGAGGACAGATTCTCCATATTGAATGGCCCCTCCATCCTTCGGACCTTCATCATATTTGCCAGTTAGATGAAAGATCCATTTTGAAACTAAGAGGAACCACAAACTGCCCACCTTCGTTTCACTGGTACAAGACCCCAAAGCTTGTTCCGCAGACGCTTTTTCCCTCAGTTGGCAGGGTATGTGGGTCTTTGCCTACCCCCACCCCACCCCCACCCCCCACCCCCAAATAAATCGTAGTTCCAAAGATCACACAGAAATTGATTTGCAAAAGGATTCTTATTGCCTCTCTTCTCTGAGACAAATGCTGGATCAACGATCTCCTTGATTTGGTGATAGATCTACCCTGGCCGATCACGGAGGGACCGTATCTTCTCAAACAGCCTGGGGCCTACATGTTCCATCCTTGCCCGTAACGCCTACTCTATCACGCTTGGCTCTTGTCAGGAAAGCCTTGAAACAAAACACTTCAACTCTTCAGTTGTGGAAAGAATTGCACAAGCCAGAAGGCTCACACCTTTAAAGGCCTACGAAGAGAAGTGGTTCGTTTTCAGGGACAGGTGCAAAATAAAAAAAAAAAAACATTGTTCCTTTGAGTGGTCAGGTTACACAAGTAGCTGACATTTTTCATTGGCTGTCGAGGAGAAAAATTTGGCTCCGAATACTATTGAGGGCAACAGTTCTGTGATATAAGACACGTTTAGTCATAATGGCAAGGGGTATATTGATCATAACAAAGACCTCTCTGATTTGTTGTCCAACTTTGACTTACATAGGCCTAAATCTCTCACTTTGTTTCCCAAGTGGAATCTTTTCTAGGCTCCGGTTTGGCTGAATTCAAACATGTTCGAGCCTTTAGCCAGGGTCTCGGTGAGGCCCCTTTAATACAAAATCCGTTTCATCATAGCGTCAGGTTTTGCTGGATTCACCCGAAACTGTTATGTGGGAAGAAGATCTCATTGTTTCTCGTTCCAGATGTAATCCACGTCGACTTCGGTTGTGCTGCTCGCAATTTGGACCTTCATATGAGTTATTCAATATTCTCCTCGCAGATTTTACCTCGGGTGTACGCTGGATGAACAACATTCCCTCCGACTACTACCTATTCTCCTAACGTTGATGTGATCGGGGAAAGTATTCAAATGATAAAGCAAATTTTTAGTAAATTATATTTCTCCTAGAATAATTACCCGATCAAATTACTCTAATACCCTCCCAACCTCCTTTTAGTTGATGTTCCTCTCAGCTATAAGCTAGTGCCAACTGTAAGCGAAAAGGTGAGGTAATGGTCAAGAGATATTAGCCTTTGTCTACATATTACTGACAGAATGATGAATTTCGTCTTTGGAAGGGCTGGGTGAGGGAGGTAGTAAGGCTTTAATTCCTAATGTTAATATAATTGGTTAAGCATTCTAGGAAAACATAATTTACTAAAACAATTGCTTTTCCTTTCAATTATTAAATTACGGTCATAAATTGTCATCTAATTGTATGACAAGAAATATTGTGAGCGTGAGGAATCTTTTGCATACTTGTCCGATTTGACAACTTCATTTTCCACGATTATTTTCCTGAGTTAATGAATTATTAAGTCACTGCTTCAAAAGAATATTGTGTTTAATAAATATATCCTTTAAAAAAGTGAATTTTATTATGCATTTTTAAGCACATACGACAGTTAAATCAGATCATATCGTGTCTTATTTAAAATAATTACCAGCAAACATTTTTCCTCATGGTCAGACAAGTTCTTTTAGTATTACATTGTGTTTCATTTTTGTCCAATATCATAAATGTATAACTTCAAATTAAACGTAATAAATATATAAGACCTGCAGCATTCTCCGATCTACAACATTTGCAATATTTCCTCTCTTATTGCATGCTTATTACGTGTATCTTTCTTTGTTCTTTGTTCAGTTTACAGGCACTGTCTGGGTTTTCTAACGTAGAAATGTAACTACTGTAGCTTTCGATATCGTCACTTTTCTATCCGTGTTTCCCTCAATGTACCGCTTGCTTATCTTCAGTCCGTCAATTTGTTATCCTTAGTACGTGAACTACATCCGTACCGATGGAAGACAAGTGATATTTGCTATGATGCTTTAAGAGACTAAGTGGATGACAATGAGTTTTGGGATCCTACATGAAGAGAAGAGTAGGAGTCAAAGGTCACATTTATATGAACTCTTGCTATTTATACTTTATTTACATTGATTCAGGTAATTGTATCATATTTTAGTGTTTCATGAGGATGAATAGATAACGACAAAGTCTTCTAAATCTTCATTCTTTCTGTATAGAGAAAAAGTGTAGAGGTTATGACTGTGGAACTAGTTAAATTTTTATCTCAACTCTGATTTTAAAAAACCCATTGTTTGGACCGTTCTTAACGTTGTCTCCATCATCGTCATAGTTTTTCATCCATTTACTAATGAAATATTTACAATATGATTATGGCACGTCTACAATTCCTAAATCAATGTTAACTACGATTTATAAGGAGTTCCTTACTTCTGCATACAATTGTATTATGCCGGTCTGTTATATTATTATATCTTCCACCATGTCCCAACTACGTGTACTCCATCTTAACTCATGATACTAACTCAACAGAGTATCTAAGAGCATACCGAAAAGATCTAGTTGTGGATGACAGTTTTGATATAGAATAATGTTAGGGCACAATTGTACCTTTGATTAATCAGTAGATATGGCATTTGTTCGAAACTCTTTTGATCACCCATTGAATGCATCTAGGACGTTTATAATACATAAAAATGTGTGCAATTGGTGACAAATAATGAAACAACCACAACTCATACATGGACCGTCAACATAATTATGACCCGCTGGAAGTAATAGTGAGAGACAAAAAATAAACAGAGTCTGTAGAAAAAGTTTAAACTTTAAAAAATGAACATTACGAACACATCTAGTTTTGCAATGTAAACCAACATAACAAATGTTTTCGTTTAACAGGTGAGCTCCAAATCAACGCTTGTTTGCTAACAGCACAGATCTATCATTTCCTGACTGATAGTGTCAACAGGAATAGCCACTCGAGAATGTAGTAGAACATGCATACGTATTGTGGATTTACAGTCTTAAAACAGCACATCATCACATACTATGTTTACATTTTTAGACAAGCATCATTCCCTCCGAATCATATCCTTTGGTGATAAAACGTAGACATTTAAGAGACAATTTGGTATTTCACACTCGATCTTATTGAGCAGACGTTACTTCTCCGTCGGTTAAGAGGGTCAGTTGTTATTAAGAATCAATATGAGTGATCCACATTTCAACCACATAATGTTGATGTTTGGTCACCCAACCACACACAAATTTATTGCCGAAACCAGCATTCTAATATGTGATAAATACTCGTCTAGTATGTCTATGATGTTCATGGATCATCTTATTTGGTCCGGGTGACTTTTGAATTTTGTCTGTTTTCATATGTTAATTTTCAATTCTCTTCCTAAGTTAGATGGTTCAGTTTTAATGTTCTAGTCATAATTACGATTTGTGGTTGATGTACAACTTATTTTCGGCTTATTGTATCATACGATCATCGAAACTTTCGTTTAGAAATTATGGTGTATTGAAAATTAAGTGCCAATAAGACTCTTATGTTTTATAAAGGATTGACTTTATTATTTCTTATAGAGAAAGCGTCATTTGAATATTGTTTCTTGTATTTGTTTGGAGATTTGTTTTCGGTTTGTTTTGTTTTTCATGTTTGGGGGGTAGAGCTTTCTATCTCTCTTTTATGCTTTAATGTTTTTCTAAAGTACCTTAACATAAGAGTGGTGATTTGTTTGACTGGGAGAGAATTTTATCTAGAGTTTCTTCTTGTTTTGTAGACTTCGTTAGTAAAATGATAATGTACTCAGTATGGCGAAACAGGAATTGGAAGGCATACAGTAATTTTCTATTTAAAATAGTATTTTTGTTTTCTCACTGAGTTGGAAAATGACATTGAAAATCTGAACACCATACAAATAATCAATGTTAAAAGCCAGCAGAATTTCATGGCAGAGCTGAGTTACATTAGAGTGATTGATAAACAATCATAAAGAAAAGATTTCGATCCCACCAAACGTGTTTTCTTTGTTTCTTTCTTTATATTTTAAATACATTTTTGCAAAGGATAAGCCATGATAGTGTTACACAAGGTAAAGTTATACAAAATTTGTCAAATTTTGATCCAGGAGTCGTATCGTATGAAATTGTGGCAAGCTGGAGAAGCAGATTTCCTTTCAACATTTTCAAAGTAGCGTGCGAATATTGTTGCAGAGTTCTTATGTATGTGTGCACCTGCAAGTGTTACGTCAGAGACCTTTTTCACAATTTGAAGACTTCTTATAAAACTTGCGTAAATGATCGCCCCCTATGGATGGAAACTGTACGAACAGTTTGGGATTTTTAATTTTTCCCCATGGGCTAGGGCTGGTAGAGCGTTATGCTTTACAAACAATCTAAAGAAGAAAGATTTGGTTAGCTCCAACATTCAAAGAATAGGCACTTGTTATTTTTCATCAGAGTATCAGAGTCGCCTGGGCAATAATACCCCGAGTGGATTTAAATTTAGGGTCACGTTCAAAGCATGAATTGTTGGTGGAAAGGCAGAAAGAGCATACGCATTACCTGGAATTTAAACGCATACAAGACACTGGCAAACGAATCATGATTGCAAAAACAAACAATAAAAAGTATTTTTTTTTTTTTTGTTTTGTTTTGTTTTTTTAATAATAAAATGCAGGAGATAGAATCACTTTTGAACACGTGGTTTACTTTAAAAGCTCTGGACGATAATGACTTAAAATAATTTGATAAGGGTCATAATGAAATGTTAGAGGACATAATAAGGACGAGAAAACAAAGGCCCAACAAGGAAAGGGTATTAATTTAGCCACATTCTATATGCGTTATTGTTCTTATAAGAATCGGATATCACTTATAAATACCCGAGTCCTTGCTAAGTTTGACTATATAAAGCAAAGACAATAACAAACAAATTAAATGTCATAGCCGTTCCAAAGACAACGTGCACCAGAGGAGAATACTTCACATGGCCCAACCTTGGAAACTTTTCAGTGATAATCAACCGTACAAGACAACAAAATCTGCGTCATCGTCCGAAAGTTGTAGACTGACTTTGTGTTGTTTCAGATGTTCGCACTAGACAACATAGTCTGTCATTTACTATGGATTATCAACTTCATCCGGAAACAAAACTGAAGAAACCAATTCAACCAAACTTGCAAGAGAGCATTTTTGCAATATGGACTTTCAAGTTTTCATAAAAAAAAAAACATGGGAAATATTTAAATGACATTCTGAGAAAGCGTTCAACATAATTTAACCGTTTTTAGCAGAATGTATCCTTTCAGAGGGCTTTCAGTTTTGTCGAATATGGCTTCCATAACTAAACAGTCAAAGATTTTAAATGATTTGTTCTCCAAAAACTGCCCAAAGGAATTTTAAAAATCTGACAGTGTTCTCAAATATTGTTGTTGTTTATTACAATTAACAAGCTTTCAAATCGCTTTTTCCTTGAAATTGAATTCTACCATATTTGATAGAAAGCATCCTCGCATAAAGGCAGTACAATTCTATACACTTCTCAATTAGGCGGTTAGGTGTCCAGGACTCCCAGCTCTCGGTGTACTAGAATACCACGCCCTTTTCTACGAGTCATAACTCTAATCACCGGATTCCCCAACTTTTCCGACGTATTCTTGTAAACTCTCCATTTACTTAAATAATAATGAATTTACGAATGATAGCAAGCTTTAGAACGAACGATACATAATTTGGTCATGCTTTTAATATGTGAATATCACACACACACACACACACACACACACACACACACACACACATCACACAAACACGCACACACACTGCACAATGCACCCTTTATATTTTGAGTCATAAAGATAATACATTCGTTACGGTGAAATCAATGTACGTGTGTACGTGTGTACGTATGTGTGTGTGTATGTGTAGATATGTATGTGTGTGTTTGTGTATGTGTGCGTATTTGCGTGCGTGCATACGCATATATATATATATATATATATATATATATATATAGAGAGAGATGTGTGTGTGTGTGTGTGTGTGTGTGTGTGTGTATTAACAACTGTTACTTTTTCGGTGCATTAAATGCAAGAGCTCTACAGTTTTCATAGCTTTCTGCAACTTATCAGTTCGAGTTCTTTCCCTTTCCATAACAAGAATTTTATTGCCAGGAGTTAATTCCTTTATTAAGACAGACATGCTAGCTTAATCTCACACGTAGATTTGGTCATGCTTTTAATATGTGAATATCACACACACACACACACACACACACACACACACAATTGACATGTTACGTTGTTGTGACCAGTTTGAGTTGAACTAAATAAATGCTCCTACAAAATTCTTTGATAAGACATTTATTGAAATTTATACGGACTTCAAAGCTGGAATAACATTTTTTGTGATTCAACAAAGAATTGTGAGCACAGCAAGATTTCCCAGACTACAACAGACGTCATCGCCTTCCATTTTGGATTTCATCAGGACTCAAACTCTGTTTCATTCAGGACTTTTTAATACTAGCAATTCTATTTTTTAAGTCTTGAATTATTTTTGAAATTTAATTAGTAACATAAAATTGGGCTTCTCATCCTTGGGATATATGAATTTTGCCTAAAATATTTCAGAAACCTGTTTTTTAAAATTTAACTTCCCCTAGTTTTCAGAACTTTTTAAATCCCAAGTATTATTTTACATTTTAGAAGTATTGTATGAAATCAACAGGCTTTTTACAATATCATCAAAAGTAGTGAATTTTTTTAATTTTACCCAGGAGTGGTTGGAAATTTTGAAAATGGAAGTACAGCTAAAAATGTTGGAATTAGAGATAAAGCAGGTTCCGTTTCAGATAGAAATGACACAAATGGAAAGAAAAAGGGAGAAAAGACAAATGCAATTTGAGAAAGAAAAGAAGAAAGGCTAATTCAAATGCAAATGCTAAGAGAAAAGGAAGAATTAGGTTAAAAGAATTAGAGCTAGAAAATGGAAATCACTCCTCCCCTACTTTTGATATTTTAAGAACTATGAAGTTAGTACTCCCTTTTCTGGAAAAGAAGTATATCAGTATTTTGTGCATTTTGAGAAAACGGCTGAAACTTCGAAGTAGCCAAGAGTACTGGACACTATCATTACAATGTGATCTAATGGTAAAGCTCATGATATTTACATTTCACTGTCACTACAGCAGAATACTGACTATGATGTGGTGAAGGACTATATCTTGAAGGGTTATAAGTTAGTCCCTGAGGCTTATTGACAAAATTTTAGGAATTCTAGAAAATCAACTGACAAGCCCGATGTCGAATTTACATGGGGAAAAAACACGACAGTTTGATGGGTGGTGCTCTTCTAGAAAGGTTAATAAAGATTACGAAAGTCTCAGACAACTCATATTAGATTCAGGAGTTCAAGAATTGTGTCCATAGTGACGTTAGGATTTATCTTGATAAGCATAAGGTTGTAACCGTGGAAAATTCTGCTCGTACAGCTGACGAGTATTTCTTAGCTCATGGAGTTTCTTTTGTAGGCAAGTCTTCCACTCACCAATCTTCTGGTAAGAAGATATTTCAGCCTAAAATGAGCCCTTCTAAACTTCAGTCTGGCATAACTTTTAGAAATCAAGCTTCTGATAAGCTTGAGCAGAACTCCTTATCTCTTCCTACGTGTACCTATTGTAAGAAGAAAGGACACGATATTTCTGATTGCTGTATATTGAAACATAAGCATCAGAATCAAGACAGACCAATTCCAAATGCTCTTATTTCTAATATGTGAAGGTCACGGTCATGTATTTAAAGCAATACATTTGTTGGGTCTAATAAACACCAGTCTGGCTTTATTATGGAGAATTATGAACCATTCATGTCGAAGGGTTCTATATCACTCTTGGGTGATTCAGCCAATCCTGTCCTATTAAACTTTTAAGGGACACAGGAGTTTTTCAGAGTCTTTTAATTATCAGGTACTTTGCCTTTTTCAGAAAAGTCTTCTTCTAATGAGATTGTTCTTATTCAGGGAGTAGAGTGTGGCTTTGTTAATGTTCCGTTCCATTCTGTAAATTTGTCATCAGTCTTAGTCTCAGGGCACGTGACAGTCGGAATAATGTTTTCTTTACCCGTTGAGGGCATTCATTTATCACAAGACAATGACCTAGCTGGAGATAAGGTTGTGGTTAATCCACTTGTAACTGACAAGCCTTGCTTGGATCAGAATGTCGATCCTATTGAAAAAAAATTCTGATTTATAACCAGCTTGTGCAGTTACAAGAGCTATGGCAAAGAAAGCTCTTGAGAATGATTTTGATAAGGAAAGTATTCCTTTAGCTGACACCTCTATTGGTCAGACTTTTGATGAG
>JAECUM010004302.1:0-107209 GCA_016617855.1 Megalonaias nervosa | reverse complement strand
TTTGGTAAATTGGCTTTTTACACATCAAGACACATCCATGTATCATGTAAAATAACTATGTGACCAATTGTATTGAGAAAATGATCCCAAAAAACTTTAACAATGACATTAATCTAGGAGGCGGACAGACATTTGTATGGATGCAAGGATGGACATGCAAACAGACTTCTAAGTAAGCTCTATGTAGAGCTACTGCCAATGCAGACTTGACAAATGATCATGAATAACATCTGAAAAGTCTTCTTTTCCAACCAAATTTAACAATGTGTAAAATGAAACATACACCTCTCCCTTGATAACTCACACACATCGGGGTCCACAAACATAGACCGCACTATAAGCGAGGGCGCAAACTACCAAGGGACCTCTAAAAATTGAAAAAATCCTCTTTAGGCATTGAGAAAACAGCGTGGGAGGTAGGGAATTGGGCTATTTAATGACTGAATCCTCATTTTACAATCATGTCGATAATAATTGTTAATAAAGTGCTTTTTCTAATGAAGTTGTTCATTTTCTGTATAAACAACATTTATTTTTAAAATGTCCAACATGTGAAAGATCGTTCCAACTGGTTTCAACAACCATCATGTGTGTGCAAAAACATCTGTGTATTATGTCACTGCTTTTTGTTTTGTTGATTAGTCTGGTTCGCGGAGTGGTATTTGATTGCATAACGCCAAGATGGGAGTCAAAGTAGCAGGGAACTAGATTAACTGTCGATACACCACCACAGAAGGTTCCTTTTTTTCAAAACCCGGCGACATTGAGACAATCGTCTATGTCAAAACTCAATTTTTGTATTGTTCAATTAGTACAGTACTGATGTCATGATTTCATTGAAAGTAACAGTGAAACTTATCATCCTTGAGGATATCTCTAAATGCCAGTTCAGAAACTCTCTGAAACTCACTTGCCCAAAATGGTCCGTATCTATGAAACCAAACTTTGTTTTACAAAGTATTCGTTTAGCTTGGTTGCCTTGCTATCTTTGATCACAGTTATGAATTAGTCGTTTAATTTAAGGTAGTTTAATTATGTTATATACACAATAACATTTATAATAGTGTTCGATTGATCAACTGAAGTGAGTTCACCCAACATACGACCGGGGCCATTAGATTTCAAGTATGTAGGATTTGCATGCCTTTTAACTTTCCTTTTATTCCACCACCTTTATTTGATTCAAAAGACATAATTAATTTGACAATACAAAGGAGGCCAGCTTCAAATTCAGTGCAACAATACAACAAATACTTCAGCAAGTCAGTTATCAAAACACAGTTGGCACTTAATTAAGTTCTCAGAGAAACGCTTGTGGACATAACTGTTATGGCAGATTGACACATTTTACGTTTAAATACATGTTGCATTTATGATGATTACACCTAAGAGGAACTAAAAGATAGAATTAAAACACAAATTTCGCTTAATAAAAGTTGTTTAATTGGAATTTAAATATTAATGTACTGCCTACACTAGGTAAGTTATTCATTGATCAAAATTTCCTTGAATATCTTTAATTATGGTGTACTAAGAATGTTGTTTGGAAAGAAAATGTAACCAATTATATGACGTCTTATTAAAAGTTGATAATTTCAAAATGTTGATTAAAATTTCCAGGTCCTATCTACCGTTTTTGACCATAAAATGAGCAATATATCAACGTTTCAGTTACCAATTTTGACAGCGATTTTCTTCAAGTTCAAGAAATAGGGATCAGTTTTTGGGGTATTTTCTGGTACAAAAAATGGGATCCACACCTGACCCCGCATCATAAGTGGGTTCACAAGTTATCAGGGTGTGAGTTATCGAGAGTGTAGTGTATATGGATTGTCAATGTAATAGATCAAGAAAAGGAAAACAAAAATCTTGGTCCAGATGACAATGCTAACTTCTGACTGTAAATTCTGGATAATTTACGTGTTTGGATAACAAGTATTTTACTGTATTTGAACATTCAGGCCATACAATATGCATGACAGAAACTCTTGGAATCTTCTACATCTACTTATTTCATATAAAATTCATGAACTTAAGTTAAAAGTTTAAAATTACTGGATGAGTTTCATCGATTCGATATAAAAAAAGCAATAATGTAAGACTCTGGAGATTATATGATGAAAATCACCAATTTCATTTAATAAATTACAGAACAACATACAGAAATGACCAGTGAGTTGTGGAAGCTCAATTGGCAGAGTGTTGGACTTGTAACCCAAGGGTTGTGGGTTTGACACCCACCCAGACCAGCCAAGATAGGCTGCCTCAGTGTGTTCTTGGGAACTTTCATTTCCTCAGCATGATAAAATGCATTAAAAGTGCTGTTAAAACCAATAAAACCTAATAAATCCCAAACAAACGGAAATCACCATAAAATATAGGAAGAGGTCTGGACATTATGCCTTTTGCATGTTATGACACTAGGTGTGACATTGTAACATGCAATTACACTTATATAAAAATATAAAAAAATATGATAATCCAATGTTATATAAATGACAATCTCTCACCTTTTTCTTGGCAGGTCTGTTGTCTCATCTAGTTTTTCATTAGAGTCAGCATTATCTTGAGAATTCAAATCAGTACCATTGTCTTCATTCTGACAAAAGAAAGAAAAAAAACCTAGAGGAATGGTGAGCAATTTGAGCATACTAATGTGCCCTTTCCAAGGAGTCAATAGCAACAAAAACAAGGAACATAACTCTTTTGAAAAAAGTGCAAGTAAAATGTTTGGATGATGTCGGATGATCAGTATACTAAATTTCACAGCAATTAAGTAACATTGTCAAAGCAGCTGAATTCATAAAATTCTGTCATACACTGCATCCAGCTGTAAGTAAAAATGAGCAATAACTCTAACAAAAATCAAGGGAGCACAAAGATGTGTCAATATGAACATCTGATGATGATGACCAAGATATGTACACTGTAATTATTAAAAACTGCAAGGCAAGTTGTGTTCACAAGATTCTGTCTTACACTGCATTCAACTGCAGGACATAAAGGGCAAAAACTGACAAAAACTGTGCAAATATAGTGATCTGTTAATATATACATCCTCAAAAGGTGACCATAACATACACAAAATTTCACTGCAATCCACTAAAACTAAAACCAGTTCACAAAATTCTGTCATACACTCTATCAGGCTCCCCCAAGACAAAATGGACAATAACTCGAACGAAAATTGCAGGAGCAAGAGCTAAGTGATTTTGTCAACATCTTCATCTTAAGATGACGATCTTAATATTTCCCAAGTTTCATGGCATTGCAATAAAATCTGAGAGACTAACAGCATTCTGAACATTCTGTCATACACAGTACTCAGCTACAAGTTAAAGAACAACTCTTATAAAAAAAATTGTTGGAACACAATGATTTGATGATTTGTTGGAACACAATGATTTGATGATTTGTTGGAACACAATGATTTGTGATTTGTTGGAACACAATGATTTGATGATTTGCTGGAACACAATGATTTGATGATTTGTTGGAACACAATGATTTGATGATTTGTTGGAACACAATGATTTGATGATTTGTGCATCTTCAGGTGATGACTGTAATATTTACTAAGTTTCAAAGCAATCCATTGAAATCTGTGAGACTACATGTAGTTGTGTTCAGAAGATATGTTGCAAGTGAAAAAAAATGTATGGGCAAAGTGATTTGATGACATGCACATCTCCAGGTGATCACAATATTTACCAAGCTACATGGCAATTCATCAAATAATGCAGGACTAGTTGTGCTAATATGATTGTGTCATGCATTGCTACAGGACAAAAAGGGCAATAACTCAACAAAAAAAATTGTGCGAGTCAGGTTATTTGTTGATACGCACATCTTCAGGTAATGATATATATTTACCAAGTTTTATGGCAATCCATACAATTCTGCAGGACAAGTTGCACTAATGAGATTGTGTCACATACTGCTATAGGATAAAAAATAGCAATAACTTTATTAAAAAAAATTGCATGAGCAAAGTTATTTGTTGATATGGGCATCTTTTAGTAATGACCATAATATTTAAAAAGTTTTTATTACTCTCCTCCAGCCTCTGTAGAATATAATAAGTATTTTGAATATTGATATCCATAGGGTGAAACACATTTTCACTGTATTACATTAAATTCTGATATTTTATACCTCTCAGCAGAACACAAAAAACCTCCTCAAATACAGAACAGAAGAGAACATAAAATTATTGATTGGACACAATCTCAAGCAATCACAGGAGGCATATGAGAAGCTGATAAACAAATGGTTTATGAGGTGACATTATAATAAATGCACTGTGAATGGTACCTTATACATCCACAAAGGAAGATAACGCTTTCAGTCTTATGGTGGGGCACTGTTTGTGACGTCATCAGTGTGAGCTTTTTTATCATTAGCTTTAACCTCATTCAATTTTCCAACCTCCCAAATTTGTTTTAGCCACACAGTACAGGTAATGCATCAAACATCTCTGTATGACCTTCAAAAACTTGCCATTGTCAATCACCTCATTGATATTCATGGATGTTGCTCATAATCAATCTCACCCGAGATCTTGATGTAAGTTAACATAAAAAAATCTGATCAAAGTCTGATGAGAAATGTGACGTCTAGAGTGTTCTAAGCCAGTCAGATACATGATTACCTATGTAATAAATGTGGATATTTCTCATCATCGAACTTATCTGAGATCATGATGATATACCATAATGAATGTAAGTTCTGGGATACTACAAGTCTTGGGACATCCTAAATTATTTTCAACAGTAATTTTTTATAACCTATAGATGTGGGACATCAACTTATAGAATTTGTTTCATGTACTACAAATATTGGGAACCTTTAACATAGTTTTTTACTAATCAATATTTTATCCATCACAACAATATTTTAAAACAAGAAATAATGACTTCATGGTTCTTAAGGGACAATCATCATGAATTATTACATGTAAATGTTATCAATTAATTTGTTTGAAAATTCAATAAATATATTTAGTTTTCCTCTGTTTTCTTACTGTTTCTACCTGATTAAAATACGCGATGGCAGATCAGGGTCTATGTTGTTTACAGCTGGATGTGACTTGTATTCAAGTACAATACAATAATGCCTCAAGTACGATGTGTATTATCTATTGTATGACTTTAAACAATTGTAACACCATATCCTACCGCTGACAATCCTACTACTGTGCACGTTTTTTTATCACATTTTATAAAGAAAATGATTTTTAAATAATGCAATTTTGGCAAGAATTTAAATTAATTCTTTCAGCATAGTGTTCTTACCTGTGCAAGATTTTTCTGTTGTCTTCTTTTTTTCTTCTGTTTCTTTGACAATCTAGTAAAAGTCAATAGACACAAATCATTTATATGTATTGGACATTTATAACTTGCTAATGGTAAACAAATGTTACTGTAAAGAAATTATATGCCTATCACCTGAAAATTATAAATATATTTTAAAGCTTGGAGAAAAAAAATCTTCATATTTTTCACTGCCATATTCCTGCGGAAAAAGGACAGACAAAACCAGAAATCTGTTCATATGACATGTCTGCCTCCATAAATATGGGCAAAGTGCTGAGTAAAACAGGGACAAAATTTTGTTAAATTTTGTTGGAAAATGAAGCATTACTTAGATCTTATTTAATGTTAGGTCTTGTACAGAATGACAACTTATGACAAGGGTCAACTGTTGTCCATAATTACATCTAGATGAAACTCATACAGATAAAAAGGTCCTCTCTCTTCTATAAATGGAGGACATTTTCTTACCCAGTATTAATACCAGATCTTTGTCATCTTGTGTTACAAAAATATATTTTAAGCAGTCTCAAAGCCACAAGTTAAAATATATCATTTATTGGTACCACAAGATGAAATATATCATTTATTGGTACCACAAGATGAAATATATCATTTATTGGTACCACAAGATGAAATATATCATTTATTGGTACACCACAAGATGAAATATATCAGTATTTAAGCAAGAAAAGAAAATTTTCTTTTTATTATATACCAAACTTGCTCCAGAACTGAAGCTTAGATTAAACTCACTCTTTAGCACAACACCCCATCCCCCGCCCATCGTAAATTCATATTACTTTCATAAACTGAGCATATAAATGTCAGTGACTGAAAAGAGTGGTAGGATTGGGTTGACCTAATGGTGTCACAGTAAATTACATTTTTGCCATTTTATACATTATTTTACTATATCTAAACACAAAGAATGTCCAATGCATCACAGCAGGTTGTCAAGGATACATGAGACATGAATGGCATCAAGTCAGATTTCTTCAGCATAAGTAATTTCCATATCTGAAATGTAGTACACTTTTCATAGATTTGTTCAAGCTCACTAAGTGCTGATTTTTGTTGCTGAAAGTATAATTTATGTTGATACACAAAATCAAACGTCACATGGTATTATGAGAAATCTTATATTTTCACTCGAAATATAAGGATATTTTATTTTCATGTGAAATTATAGGAATGAAAAAAATATGAAAATTATTTTGCAAATGAATTTCTATATTTCACACTTAAGTATATAAAAAAATGTATTTAGAATATGATAAATGTATTTACTTTTATCCAGCACTGCTTTTAATAAAAGAAAGCAACCATTAAAAGCCAATGGATTTCTCCTCTATTGTGGCACTTATCTTTTGATGGATTACAGACAAGATGGTTAACAAATTCAAGAATATTACTGAAAAGATGCAGCTTTAATTATGCATTTGCACACAATATGTATAATTGTTCATGCATTATTTATAAAACTCAATTTTTGTTTAGCAACATTGTTTAAATGATGTGCACATTTCTATTAAGTATGGTTCATTACCTCTGACACCCATTTTCTTTTTCCATTAAAATATTTTGCTTGTTAGAACTGACTTGCAGTCAAGATCTTGACAGAATCTGCCCCAAAATGACAATCTGTGTTTTTTCTTTATCATTTTCACCACATTAGTAACAGCCTGAAGTTGCTACAGTGTCGACTGAAAAAATTAAAAATCTCCAGAACATCAGCGATTAAAGCTGTTTTGTACATTTATTGGATGGGGGAAAGACTTACTGTTTTTAACTTACAATTCGAAGAAATATTTCTATACTGATGACTGACCCCTACCACCTCCATGATTTTATTATCAATAAGTTCATTGTGACATAACCCATCAGAAGTCAACAATATCTCATTAAACAATATATAGTGTATTAATCGATTAGGCTCCCATATATTCACCAGTCAACATGATCTTGAAATGGTGCACACTTACAGACACCTCCCAATGTCAAGGGACAAAAAGACTTTAAGTGGTTGTTTAATCAGAGATAATGTTACTTAAAAAAAAAACAAAGTTCAGACTGGCAATCCGTCAATTCCTGTATAATTTGCTTTTAAAAAATGATGCAGTTACATGTTTGGCTGACCATGTAGCCCAGTTCTGAAGATCTTTCAATCGGCGCACATACGAAATACACAGGACATTTTAAGTTTAAAAATGAAAAGAAATATGTATGTGACATTACAAATCCTGCAACTAAACACTGGCAAAGATGCTAAGGATATGTTCAATAAGGGATCTCTCTCTCTCTGTCATATCCTATTGCAAATGTATCATGAATGGCAAATTATATGCTTGCCCTGTGTGTGATAATCCCCTATGAGGATAACTGCAATTTTGTGCAGAAACAACTTTTCTTCTTTCAGTCATAGTGACCTTGACATTGAAAACTTTTGACCCCAAAATAAACAGGCTCTTCCTTACCTCAAGTGACCATGATCTTTTGGACCATAACAATGACAAAATTCTTCCCTATTGCAAGTGTAAGCCATCCACAAAGTTTGGTAACTAGATTGTGGAGAACTTAGAGAGTTATTGTAGAGAAACCATTTTTCTTTCCTGGTTAGTTGGTTACAAAAAGTTTCTCATGTCAAACATTTTCTTGATTGCACTGATAGTTTTTGAGGACTTGAAAGATGTGGACATCAGGCAAATTTTGGGCTTTGGTGTGAATACATACTTATTATGGAACAAAATAAACTATTCATATATATGCAATGGATATATAATGATTATGGTATTAACCATAATCACTTTCACAAACACTTTATTGCTAATATGGGGGCCAAAGTCAGTCCTTACCCAACATCATCCTTTAGTTTCAACCCATGAAGCCTTCAAAAATTACTGGGTAAAATGAAATTGTTATTGGATGGAGCATAACTTGATGTGATGGGATGGATGGACATGTGTTACACAATATGCCCCCTCTGGATGGAACATAACTTGGATGGATGGGTAACATTATATGTCTCTCCATACATACCACATTACATTTTGACCTGCTTGAGACAACCTGGTTTAAATAGCCCATAGGAAAAACTAGGTTTGTTGGCTGAATTCGTGAGCTAATGTAAAATTGCAGTCCATCAATTTGTAGCTTGGGAATTAAGTTTATTTGAAGTATAACGAAAACATGATATCGTAGGATGCTCAATGTTTAAATCCTACGTAATCATGTCATAAATACATCAGGCCATGTCCTGTATTCTCAAAACATACCTGAACAAGAACTCAAGTTCAAGTTCATGGTTCATCCACCATTAACTTAAAGAAAAGTCAGACTCTGTGAACTTTTACAATTTTTTTTTAACTTCCTCAACTTGCATGCAAAATTTTAATAATCAAATTTGCTTTAAGTACAGCATCTAAATTTTGGGTTTTGAGCTTGAGTGATAAAAGCTACACCTGCCAACCCTAACAAAACTGTCTTAGGCAGTTAAAACTGCCTATATGTTACACCAATTTTCCATAAAAAGTAACAAAATGTCATGTACTTCTATTGTCAACTTGGAAAACAAGCATTTGAAATGAAGAGAAGTGTGATCTGATGCATGATGACAACATTATGTTCAACTAAATAGTTCATAAAATACACTTAGACAATAATGAACTCCCATTCAGTTTCAGAAACTGTAGTTACCAACCCATTGGAAGTCAATGACTCCTTGCTAAATCTCTAAACCTGATGTAGTCTTTGCTGTTATTTTCTAATTTTGAGTGGTGGTGACATTCCCCCCATCACTTGCCCCCATAATCAATACTCAAATCAACATGATATGTGGTTGATACAAAATCTGAAGCTCAAACTAAACCTTAAGAATCATCTGGCAGCATAAGTGAAAAATCCCAAATCAGGATCCATGTTCCCAAACCTTTTGCAGTACAAGCCTCAGATATGATATTCTGACACCATTAGGACAGTGATTAAATTTTGTAGTCAAGGAGAAGGGCTCAAGACAATCATGAAAATTTTATAAATTTATTTTAATTATATACAGGTTTGAAACTTTAAGCTGTCAAAATTTTCATAGTTAGTGCTTGACTGGTCATGATATAAAAATGTCAAGAATACAAGGCCAGACCTATCTGTCAACAAACCAAGCACAAAAGCTGAAACCAGAATGAAAAATAATATTTAGAGTTACTGAACTTCATTGAAATTTGACATAAAATATTGAGATAAAAATTTCAAAATAATCTTTTTTCGCAAATTATGCTCTTGCTTTTAGTGAAGTTTTAGGTGATCAAATTTTTACAATCTAAGCATGAGTTTGTGTGGTCAGTCAGTTTTCTGACTTTCAAGTTTATGCCTTTTTTTAACAACACACAACAGTACTGTTAGATCTGTGTTCCCTCACAAGAAGGTCTCCCAGTATAACACAATCCCTTTTATAAGACAGGCTGGGTCAAGGATTCTATTACATAATGTAATAATTATGCATGTACCATGTATAATATATCTTATTATAAAGTAACATCAACTTTAACATGGTGTACTTTTACTGCTCCATTAAAAAGCAATATAGTCAGAAACCAGTACAGTAATATCTCTTTCTTGCAGTAAGATTCACTTTAATTAGTGGGGCCCAGGATGGCCAAGTGGTCTAAGGCGCTCAACTTTATATATCACTGACATCTCACCTATATCTGCGTGGGTTAGAGACATGGCTCAACCAATGTGGGCATGTGAGAAGCTTGCCAGTAGCTTCCTTTGGCTCAGTGGTTCTTCCCAGGCTCTTCTCCACCAAATATGCTGGCCACCATGCATAGCCTATCATGTGATGAAAAATGGTACTAAACCTCACAAAACCAAACTAAACTTTAATTAGCTGTTTAAGATATTTAGGTTCAAAGTCTCTGACTCGGAACAAATTAAATGAATTAAAGGCTAAATCAGATTATATAAATGCTATGAACTTTAATTTTATGTTGCTAAGGAATATTTTAATCCAGATGGTAAAGTATTTAGATAACAATGGCAATGACTCTAATCAAAATTACCTCTTTTTGCTAAGGAATATTGTAATCTAGATGGTAAAGTATTTAGGTAACAAGGGCAATGACTCAAATCAAAATTACCTCTGAGGAACATCTGACTGTGCTGACCCACATTCATCCTCTTCTTCAATGAGATTATCCTCCCCTCTTTCCTCTTTGGTTCCCTCACCAGCATCCTCTGACCCCAATCCAAGCTCCTCATCTTCTTCCTTCATGTGTTCCCTGACAAGTGCCACCATCTCCTTGTGTTTACGAGAATTCTCATGATTAAAAAATCTGAAGCAAACAGGAATGAGGAATTCACTGAATTATACAAATTTAATGTTGTGTCCCTCACTTCAATATATATAGAAATATAGAAAGCATTAAATAATGGTATAACTAGTTGTACAATATCTTCCATGGGCTAACAGACAGCAAGAAACATTTACCGCTTTCCTAGTGGTGATGGTGTTATTAAAAACATAGATTATGCATCAAGTTTTTAAATGTTTTAATATAAACATCATTAGGGTTGTTCCATTTAAACATACATGGTACCCAGGGAAGGCAGTTTTTTTAAAATATATGCCAGGGTACTTTGATTTCACAGAATTCATATTAAAATGATAAGAAAATTCTAAATTGCATCTATGGGTGGGTACATCAATTTAAAAGTGCCTTCCCTGGGTCCCATGTATGTTTTAATGGAACAGCCCTTATGCTATTTGAAGTCAAGGTCAATTGTCCCAGAGAACCCTTGCATCAATCTGGAGTGCAGCAAAACAAGGATCAAGTGCTTCAATTACTCTGGATGCTGAAAGTAAATTATTGCCATGAGAAATCTGTTGTTATGCATCTATGTATTTATTCGAGTTTAACAACACATCTGCACAATACTGACTATGACAATAATTAAAATGGCAGCTCTAAAAATGTATTAAAAAAATGGAACTGAAGAAAACAAAACCCAAATAAATGTAAACATGCAGTGCAACAAGGTAAAGGGTAAAGATATTAAAACAATGAAAAAGGTATATAAAATAACAAAAAAAAAGAAAAAATTAATAAAATCCATAAAATACTGTGTCAAAATTGTTATATAGACAAGATTCAAGATTTTATCCAGTAAGAAAGTTCAGATATCTGGGATCTCTTATAAGATGGAAAGTATGAAGAAATGGTGAAAACAGGAACTGGAATGGCAAAGTATGTATTTAGCTATAAGAAAGAATTATTGACACAGAAAATTAACAAAGATTTGAAAAAGAAGATTGTCAAAACCTCGGTATTGAGTTTAGCATTATATGGATCAAAAACTTGGTCTCTTTGGAAGGAAAACAGAGGAAGGTTAGAAGCTTTAAAGATGTAGTTTTGGAGATGCATGAAGAAAGTCAGCTGGAATGATGGAAAACAAATAAAGAGGGACTATGTAAAGTAGGTGAAAAAAGAAGATTGTTGCCAGTAATTCTGGAGAGGAAGAAAATATGGACAGGACATATCTTGAGAGGTGAAAACCTATTAAGAGAAGTAGTAGAAGAGAGAATGGATGGAAAGTGACCAAGAGGGATCCTAAGAATTGTGCATCTGGATGACCTCAAAGATGGATAGTCATATGAAGTGATGAAGCATAAAGCAATGTCAAGAGAAGAATGGAAAAGATGGATGCCTCAATCATGCAGTATTGCAGAAAACTAATGAACATCATCATAAAGTTTTAAAAATCTTCTGTCTCACACAATGGAAGTTGACAGTTCATCCTTCAATAGTATGCACTAGTCAGGTATGTGTGTCTAATATGTCATAGCCATAATACCACCTCATCCCTGCAATTTGTTCTATATGAGGGATGCCACTCTCCAATAAATAGATTTTCTGAAGCTTTTTGCCAAATTTTCATGTTACATATTTTGCTGAGTATATACAAGTGATGCTCAATTTACACCAAATATGCATTCCTGAGATTATGGAGTAAATTGAAATTGGCATAACTTGAAAATATTGTAAATTCATGTACATGAGATGCATGCAAGTCACATGGCACCAGTGATGGTGTAAAAATGAGCACAGTGGCACAAATTTAATGTTATTTCTTCAATATAAATGGTGTTAAAATTAAAGCCAGTAAATCAAATTGGCATAAATCAAATGTCACTTGTAAAACATACGTAGATTTATATAACATCTTAAATCATTACAGTATGTGGAAACTTCCATTCAGAAATGGGTGACTGCAGGGCAGCCTTAGCTACTTTGTCTGCCCTCTTATTACCATTAATAACAATGTAACAGAATCTTTGGGAAAAATTATTTACATGTTCATTAAAACATCTTATTGCCTTGCAGACACAAAACTTACGCTTTGTCACTTTTAAATGCCTTATTACAAGCAACACAAAACAGATCATCATACAGTTCCTCCTCGTCTTCCTCATCTTCCTCTACCCCATCAATAGCATCATAATCTGCAAAAAAGTAATGAATGTAAACAAGCGGCCATAGTGGGCCTGATATCACTCAACTGGTTTGTTGACTTATCTCAGCTTGTGAATGCAACATGTATTGAAACAGTACTGTAGTGGGAATGGAAAGCTAGGAGAATATAATTGCAACACTGTCTACCCATGTTGGTGTCATTTATCTTCTTTTCTTGATGACAGCTATTGGACAATTTTTGGCCACAAAAAGGACAAGTCATTTATGCAACCAGTATTCTCCCCTGCATCTCTCCCAACCATTGTGGACTAGGCCATTTTATAACTTAGAAAAAGTTCATTACCCCATTCTTAAAGAACATACTGCATGACAAATTTGTAAGTAACAACAGGCCATGGGCCTGAGACTTTGCACTGTCATTGACATAGGCAGCTTGTTGATACAAGTAATGTCGATGTAAGTGGGTAGGACTGTAAATATAATTGATGTTAATTTGCTATAAATCAGAGCAAGATATTTTTTCCAGGTATTGACAGACAGAAATTTAAATCTAAAACAAAAGTGTCATGCCCCTGCCCCAGAACATTAAACTGTTAGCCCCTATTATAACTACAATATACCATGGTATGTATAACAGTATGTTATGAAATACAATAGTATATATGAAAGTTTTCATGGTACCAACTCCACTCATTATTATGTGTGGATCTAGTGCTTAGAAAACTCATGTGAGATCTTGACCATATGCACAAATATTGAAAGTCTGATCTCCATAAATCATGCCCACAATAAACACGTCATACGTCTTGATGATATAAATCTAAATTCCAAGTCTCTTCAAAATCTAATCAGAATTATGGCAGAGCAGAAACAAACTCAACCAATCATATGCCAGAACACCTCATTAATATGCATGGATCTCAATTCAAGATTCTTAAGATCTAATTCTATACTTCAAATTCGATTAAAATCAAATCAATAGTATGGCTTCCTGAAAATCTTATTACAAATATGACTTCCCAGAGTAGTTACAAATCCAGCCAATCAGACAGATGCAAGATTACCTCATTAGTATGCATGGATCTTGCCTATTATCTAAACTGTCCAAGGTTTCAATGATATAAGCCAGAGAGGTCAAACATTTTTCTTGGTGTGGCCTGTGCACATATAAAAAGTCAGCTCTATAATTATGTACTGCCCGCAAACTATACATTTTTGGTCCATATGGCCCATCTTCTTGAAGATGTTGGACAACACTGATATAAGCATATAATTCCAAATTTAATCAGAATTGGACCAGAAACATGGTCACCAAATCAGATGTCAGGTTACCTCATTAATATGCATGGATCATGTTTATTATCAAACTCAAACTCATTGAAGATCTTCGTGGTATAAGCCAATATTTTAAGTCCAACAGAAAAATTGGATCATAAATATGGCTTCCAGAGTGGAACCAAACTTAGCCAAACACCTGCAACATCACCTCATAAATGTATGTATTGAACACATCTTAGATTTTGTTTATATAAGCCAACATTTCAAACAGGATTCAAATCAGATCAGAAATGTAGACTCCAAAGTGGTAACAAGCAAATATTGATGGATGATAGGAGACATATGGCCGATGTTGTGGCCAGATGAGATAAAAATCAGAAATATCGCTATAATCGTATGAAAATTTAACAAAAGTCATCCACCTATAAACACAAACACAGATACCAAATTTCATTATTGTAACTGCATCTTGCTCAATGGTAGCTAACAACATTTTTGCAAAAATGTCCAAAATGTAAAAAAAAATTTGCATAAAAAAGTGAAAAATTGGCCTGAAGATCTATGTTATCAACATATTATTAAAATATTACAAATATTTTATTTGTCTACTCCACTTTGCTTACTCATGCTTACAATTCATGGCTTAAAAAGTATAAAAAGTTCAAAAATATGTAAAATATTATGGAAAAAGGTTACAGTTTAATAAACACTCACAGTATCTAATATTTTGTCTGATCAGGCCATAATAGATTTTAAATATCTTGCCTACAAGTGTCACAGACAGATGCACTGACAGCACAAAACTATGTCTCTCTCCTGGGAGGAAACGGGAATGAGATATAACAATGTAGCAACTTTCAGGGTTTTAACTTTACAAATCACCCACCTGTTTGATCTGTTGTATAAAAATTGGATTTGGAAATTAAAGAAAAACCCTATAGGTATGCATTATATGTAGGATGCAATATCTCACCTCATCAAACTCTCAAAACTTATATTCCTGTCTATGAATTCTGACTCTTTATTTAATTTTCCCTATTCTACATAAGCCTATACAATTGATTCTATCAGCCACAAGTCTGAGAGGCAAGACAACTATTAAGATGCCTTTGTTATCATTTTACCCAGGTGACTGTCCTTGTCTCCAAACTGCTCTGACAAATCAGCCTCCAGCTGTTTAAACTGGTCCTCTAGAGTAGATACAGAAGACCATTCTGCCTCCTGGTAGTTCTCCAGTAGCCTGAAACACAGCAACAGGTTCTCAATCACTGATGGTAAGATGAGAATTTATTAAAGATGACTGCTGATACAGAATACCAGTCTGCCTCCTGGTAGCTCTCCAGTAGCCTCAAACACAGCATTAGGTTAACGGTCACTGATGGTAACATGAGAATTTATTAAAGATGAATACTGATAAATAACAATTTCCTTTAACAATGAATATGCTGAAACCAATAAGAGTTAAATAAGTGCAACAGAACTAAATTGAATGGACTGGTGTATGCTTCTGTTCTAAAATATGTGTTAAAAGGATCCTTAAAGAGAATAGTATTGGAAATGGCAATTGGCTATCAAATGAACTTACAATACTACTGTCAAATACCATATATACTTACTTATAAGTCATTCTGCACAGACCCAGATCTGGGTCTATGCAGTTTACTGGGAGTAATTAGAGAACAACTCAACTGCTAGTGCATTAGGCAATGGCACATCAGGGTTTATGCTGTCTGCAGTTGGATGTGACTTTTATGTAAATATATACTGTATTTTTTAAAACTCCGCCAACAATAACCCGTAACTAAATTGAAAAATGTGTCAAAGCTGCAGAAAACATTTTGCAATACAACTTGTGTGACAGAAACTGTTCAGCGTTAGGTATATAAAGCTAGATTACACAGATTTACCATTTGACATCCTTCAAGTTTAAATATTTACTGTATATTCCTAAAATTATTTTGTATTTCAAAATGTCATTTTTATTGGAACACAAAAAGTTATGTCCAATCATCATTGTAACATCGATGTGATGAACTGGTTCATAACAGCAAGATATTTCCTGGAAGTGACATCTGATGCTTTTCATTGGCCTCATCAATATCAAGCTGCCAATATAAATGTGTTGAAATCCGATAATAATTAAGGGAGTTATAGTGTGTAAATAAAAGTGGGTAGTCTGACAACCATGGGTGGGGCCCTGGGTGGCTGAGGGGTCTAAAGCGCTCGCCATTACAGATCACTACCATCTCACCTCCACCTGCGTTAGGTGGAGTCTCAGGCCTGGCCAATGTGAGTGTGTGAGAAAACTTACCAATCACTTCCTGTGGGTCAGTGGTTTTTCCCAGGGTTTTCCTGGGTTCTTCAACCACCACTGATACTGGCTGCCATGTATAGCCAGCCGATTGTGTGCTGAAAAATGGCATTAAACACCAAAACAACAACAATAATCATGGGTTATAAACTCTGCTAAATAATTCAGAATGCTTTCAATCCCAAAGAAGCTAAGAACTCTTGAAAATCAAACTGCATACTAAATTTGGTTGAATTATTTAAAAGAGTTACTGCATGGAAACGAAGGCTTGTAGGTTTGACTTTAAGGGACCATAATTCTGCTAAATGATAAATGCAGAATGCAGACAACTCAACCACAGCCTCGTCAATATAAAGCATCCTACCAAATTTGGTTGAAATCAAAATAAATATCAAGAGATTTATTGTTCAGGAAATAAGTGGGTGGGACAGATTATCAGGGGCTAAAACTCTTCTAAATATGTTCAATATGGCTGACAACAGAACGCTGCCAAGGTCTCATCAATGTGGTCGAAATCCAATAATAACTCAGCGATTTGTAGTTTGTCAACAAATATGGGTGGGTCTGGCAAACTGGTGCTATGTCTTCACTAAATGTCAATGCAGAACACCATTTCTACAGAAAGGTCTCGTCAAAACTCCTTATACAATTTAGTTGAAATCCATTAATAATTATGAGAGTTATTGTGTGGAAATGTTGGTTGTTCTGACAATTACAGGGTTATAATTCCACTACAAGAATCAAAATTCTGACAACTGAACAAGATTTCATGAAAATCAAGTAGCATACCAGATTTGAATGAAACCCAATAACAGTTAATAAGTTATTATGTCAAATAACAGGTGGGTGGATCTGACAACTAGGGGTTATAACATGCTTAACAATGATGTAGAATGCTAACAATTGAACTCAGACAAGGTCTCAGCAATATCAAGCCAAATTTGGTTGAAATATAATAAAAGAGATTAAGGGAGTTACTATGTAGAATTGTGCTATGAGTCTATGCTGTTAAAATAAGCAACAGAAAAGAGTACAAAGCAATAAACATTGTAAAATTCAACAAATAATTTATTTCCCTAGAATACAAAGTGAAATGAAAACAAAGGAACCTACAGTATTGCGAACTAAATCCCAAAAATCCTGAAATTACAGACACAAGTCCTAATAATACAGTTCTGAATAAACATTACAGGAAATCCAAATTAAGTCCAATGCTTAAGGTGTTGATGTGCCTGTGGCAGCCTGTATTATGTTGTTGTGCCAACAGTCTTTTGTTGGATCACAATAACACAATCCAAATCCTTATTTGAAATTTCAATATGAATTCAAGTCTCTATTCCCAAGAATGTTATCAGAACTCTTCTGCATTGTCAAAGAAGAAACAATATGAATAATGGCTGACTGATGGAGAGACCATTCCATGTGAAGGACCTAACCTTTCCTGGATAGTGTCGGCTAAGACAATGACTCTGCCGGGAATGTGTTTGATTGGTATGTTGATATGGAGGTTGTCATACCAACATGGACACTGCCACATCAGAACATATAGGGCAGGTGATTTGGTGCCCTCTTCTTTGAGGAGGTAGTTTTCCACCACAGAGTTGTCAAACATAATGAGAATCCTTTTGCCTGAGAGTGGGTCCTTCCAGAAGTGAAAGGCATTGATGACAGCCTTCATTTCTAAAAGGTTGATATGGAGAGGCTGGCTTCAGTAAATACCATTATTTCATCTTGGGGCTTCTACAGCAAGATCCCATTGTCAGCCAACCTGGGATACAGCACTGACGCAGGAATGATTGCATCCCAGGCATGATCATGACTGCTGGATCGAAGGGACTTGAAAAATGGGCACCATTGTACTAGCAATGTCATTTGAAGGAGGCACATAAAATGATGACATAGCAGGATCAAGTCCACTGCCACAATGAATAATCTGAGGAGCTGCAAGAACTCTCTCGCTGGAATCCAAGTCCTGATAAGGCTGATGTTGAGGCCAAAGGGTATGACTTTGAACCGGTAAACCATATCACAGTAAGCTAAAGAGAAGTTTCTGTAATGTTGGATATATAGGCATGTGAAAATATATATCGGTCAGATTGAGACTGACGGTATACTCATCCTGTGGATGGAGACATGGAATGATCTCACCATCTCCATCCTGAATTTCAGTGGCGAAATGTATCGGCTGAAGTGACTCAGGTTGATGATAGGCCTTAACTTGCCATTTGCCTTCTGAATAAGAAACAGCCTGGAATAAAACCCCTGCAATTGTGGTTTTTGCATAATCTCCACTGCCTGTTTTTCAATGAGTGACTATATCTCCTGTTCTAGAAAGACATCCTTCTCCTGATCTTATGGTATGTTCATGAAGAAGGGAGAGGAAGAAAGGGAAGGGGTTGGATAAATAAAATCCAAAGCCCCTTCAACGTTACCTGATCACCTAATTGTTCTGAAGGAATAGAGTGATCAGTGAGCCTGAAATTGACCTATTGATACCTGTCAATCATTTATTGATTATCAGTGATCCCTGTGGATTGTTGATCAATTATACTGCTTGGTTGCAAGGCATCACAAAATTATCACATAGTTACCTAGGTAAATGCTTTTGTTATAGTCCTATATATTATCAGTCAAAGGACTGAACACAGAGACAATTTTTAACTATGTAACATATTCAATTAACTTGACAATTCAGATGAAATACTGAATTTATTTTAAACAGTGCAGGAGAAATGAAGTCTGCACAATTTGACAAGAAAATATTTAATTTCAAATTGATATGATTATAGGAAAACAAGTCAATTACCTTGTACAGTCAAAATTGAACAATACCTTAGGCAGTTAGTTATGAGACTATGCATTACACATTTTCCCATGTTGGTTAAGAAAAGGAGTCTACATTATTGAAGCCTTACTTTTGTTTCTCCTTCAACTGCCTTTCTCTGTGCTCTTTGCCTTTCCTGGAAATTTCAGCTGCCCTTTCTTCAAGCTTTTTCTAAAATTAAAATTTTAAAAAATGTGAATGTACAAGAGGCACATTGTTATTTATTTATGTATCAATCCCCCCCACTGACATTTTTTTGGGGTGTGTGGGTGGAATTTCAAATGTTAAAGGACGGGGGTCAGGTAGACAAGAACAATATTAATGAATAGATCCCTTATGGTATGTTTCAGTGTAACAAAAAACTTACAGCATGTCTCAACAAATGGGTGTGATAAATTACTTTTAATTAAGTTGTTGTATATTCATCATGGTAGTGGTTTTGTGTTATTCTAATCACACTCACTATGTGTTAGAACTGTATGCAGCAGCAGAGACATTACCAATGAATACAGAAAACCACATGACTGCCAATGGCAAATTGGTAAAATACTTTTAATGTCAACATACTCAATGAAAGTGTGTCATTGCTCAGTTACAAAAGTCACTCAGTAAACATATGATTATATGGTATTCAATATAGAAGTCAAGCATTTACTTGATCAGACTAATCTCTGGTAATATTGATTATTGTTACAGATATCATTATGCTAATGGCAATCAACTGTGTGCAATTTTTGCTCATTTTAATTAAATTTTGGAAAGATTTGCACAACTGCATGTCCTGGAGAAAACATTGCTGACACCTTATTTAGGTGGACAACAATACATTAGTCCTCAGAAACACCTGTTTAAGATGGACAGAATGAGTAAGTCCCTAGTGCGTCTTCTAAAACAAGGTTTCACTATACATGTTAAGACCTTTTTTCTGTCCTGATGAAAGTTTTAATGCAGCAAATCTTAGTTGCTGATGATTTAAATGTAATCAATTCCTTACAATAAATGTTTTGACAGATCATGGATGCCACACCACAGTTCCTCTGATTATTCTAGATGCAAAATTTAACTGCATGCATGTCTAAATAAATAACAACATTTGTAATGGGGCATGAAAAGACTATTTACATCTGTGTTGCTGTTCCATATAAACATAAATGATAGCCAGAGAAGGTAGTTTTTAAAGACAAATATATGCCTGGATGCTTTAATTACTCATTTCATATGGAAATGATACAAAATACTAAAATGCAGTGACCAAAAAGCATTGCATCAATTTACTGGGAAGTGGACACTAGTGAACAAATAAATGTCTACAGAAATAACATAATCCAGTCAATGACTGCAAACCAATAATAGGACAAGCACACATTACTGAATGAACATAAGAGTGACCAAGGCAGGTATAACAAAAAGGTGCTGATATGTAAATCAAACTGCACAGTTATTATTCTAGTAAAGGTAGAAAACTTGTCTCAGGCCAAAAAGAGCGAGAAATAGTTAGAAATATACAACGTACATGTTCCTCAAACTCATTTGTACATCCTTCTATGGGGGGGAGACCACTCGTCTAACTCCCACCTAATCTACAATTTAATTTGGGAGTGCTATGGACCTAATGACATTTATTGTGGATCATTGCATAAAAATGGTTTGTGACCTCTGAAAGCAAATCAAAAAGTTAGCCTCAAGGTAACAAGAATGAGGATTTAAAACTTTCACTTGACAAAGCAAACACAAAACAAAACCTTTAATGTCATACATTTCATGATTAAATGAAAACATATTGTCGTAAAAATTTAGGGCTGTTCCATTTAAAAAATATATAGTATTCAGGGAAGGCATTAAAAAAAAAAAATTGTATGCCAGGGAACTATAATTACTCAGTTCAGATGAAAATGATACAAAACTCTAAACTATATCAATTAGTGTCTACTGCAAACTGAAGGGGCATTTCCTGAGTCCCAAGTATGTTTTACTTCAACAGCCCTAACTGAAAGGCCAGAAGACACACATCAATACATGGAAGTGAAAGGCAAAATTCCTTCATATGTATATAAGCCAAACTTAAAACAAACTTTAACCTGCTGTATAAAGATAACAAACCTTAAATTCAAACATAAACCTGCTGTATAAAGATAACAAACCTTAAATTCAACCATCACCTGCTGTATAAAGATAACAACCCTTAAATTCAAACATAAACCTGCTGTATAAAGATAACAAATCTTAAAATCAAACATAAACCTGCTGTATAAAGATAACAAACCTTAAATTCAACCATAAACCTGCTGTATAAAGAAAACAAACCTTAAATTCAACCATAAACCTGCTGTATAAAGAAAACAAACCTTAAATTCAAACATAAACCTGCTGTATAAATATAACAAATCTTAAATTCAAACATAAACCTGCTGTATAAAGATAACAAACCTTAAATTCAAACATAAACCTGCTGTATAAAGATAACAAACCTTAAATTCAAACATAAATCTGCTGTATAAAGATAAACCTTAAGCACAAACATTAATCTCAAACTTTTCCCTTTAAACTGCAACAGCAACAACAGCAAAAGTCAGTTAAGCTGGGGAAAAAAGTATTGCCTTGGACAAGGCACTTTACACCAATTGTCAAGGCACTAAATAACCTACTTGTGTTTCTGTGCTGTAAAATATGAAACTAAACCAATCATAAAAGACAATAAAAAGGAGTGGTTACAGTGTTGGCACTCGAGGAAAATAACGTGGTCTTATACATGCTTTACTGAGTGTCATCCACTGTACATGTAACACACTGCCATGGACCTCAGTTAATATAAATTACAAAGACATACTCACTCCCCAATTTATGTTTGTAAAAGATGCATGCCCCAACTGCAGCAGAAGAAAGTCAAGTCCAAAGATTTCCAGCATTTGTAAAAATTTGATAACTGCTTCAGTTGCATGAAATCCACATCAGATCATTTGACGTACATATGCATACAAACATACCTATCAGATTTAATGTTTATGTCAGGTGGTTTTGGCGCAGTTAGGGTTCCAATGCTGTCAACAAAACAGTCAAAAAAATTAAAAATTGGGTTTTAAAAAATGGAGAAACTGCTGTACACATGGACAAGCATACAAAGTACAGATGGACAAGCATACAAAGTACAGATCGACAAGTATACAAAGTACAGATGGACACGCGTACAAAGTACAGATGAACAAATGTACAAAGTACAGATGGACAAGTATACAAAGTACAGATGGACAAGTGTACAAAGTACAGACAGACAAGCTCACAAAAAACAGGTGGACAAGCGTACAAAGTACAAGTGGACAAGTATACAAAGCATAGATGGACAAGTATACAATGTACAGATCGACAAGTGTACAAAGTATAGATGGACAAGCGTACAAAGTACTGATGGACATGCATACAAAGTAGACAGACAAGCAAAGTACAGATGGATTGCATGCAAAGCACAGATGGACAAGTGTACCAAATACAGGTGGAGCAAACAAATCTTTGAACCATAAGAGAGATTGCTCAAATAAATATAATGATGCTGCACTATTAGCTAATCCATGGGCATTTGCCACTTGATCGTAAGATTCTATCTTACTGTAATACAAGCATGAAAATGTGTACCTTGTATTCTTGTACTCTTTTGTCTCTCTTCTTCACAAATCTGACCAATTGATCGTAAGATTCTATCTTACTGTAATACAAGCATGAAAATGTGTACCTTGTATTCTTGTACTCTTTTGTCTCTCTTCTTCACAAATCTGACCAATTGATCGTAAGATTCTATCTTACTGTAATACAAGCATGAAAATGTGTACCTTGTATTCTTGTACTCTTTTGTCTCTCTTCTTCACAAATCTGACCAATTGCTGCCAAAAAGTACAAGAAGTTATAGTATTGCCTTAACTTTAGAATTTTAATTAATGTGAAAATTGTCTTAAAAATGCAAATAGTTTATTCCCTGAGAATCTGGTATTTCATTTTAAAAATCTACACAGAAACTATTGTAAAATTCTGAAATTAAATGCAGTATTTATACATTTTATATATATATATATATATATATATATATATATATATATATATATATATATATATATTTCATAGTTTTGTATGGCATAAAACTTGTTATTACCAGATAAATTTATATTATTTTTTACATGAAACCTGATGCTTTTATAATAATATTACCTGTTATATTTTAATTTTTTGGATGTCAACTTTTAATACTCTATAATTCCATTAAGCTCAGTAAGCTGTACTGTTAAACTGTCAATAAAAAGAAAAATAATTTTTCTGCAAAAAAAATATATAAATATAAGATAAGGTATTAGATAATTAAATATAAGATATAAGATAATTGAATATAAGATAAAGTATTAAAAGACAAGGTATCAACTAAATATAAGATATTAGATAACTAAATATAAGATAAGGTATCAGATAACTAAATATAAGGTATTAGATAAATAACTAAGGTATCAGACAACTAAATATAAGGTATTAGATAACTAAATATAAGATAAGGTATTAGATAACTAAACACAAGATAATGTATTAAATAACTATAAGATAAGGTATTAAATAACTAAATATAATGGTAAAATATTAGCTAACTAAATATAATATGGAATTAAGTAACTAAATATAAGATATTAGATAACTAAATAAAAGATAGTATTAAATAACTAAAAATAAGATATGGTAGTAGATAACTAACTATAAGATAGGGTATTAGATAATATTTAAACACTGTAAAAGAGTGTTCTAATTTTCATCTATTACTTCTACAATTCTATAAGTATTTGATGTCTCAAAACAGTACAGTGATAGATCCAATGAAACAATAAAATTTAACAAAAACTAAAGCATGGCTGACCATGGCAAATCTTATGCATTTAATATCCTCTTATGCATTTAATATCCTCACTCCACCCAAACCCCATCCTTTCACCATCTGGACCATGACCAAGGTGTCATTACCCAAAATCTTTTTCAGATATGAATGGTTACTCCATAACTAATACATGTACAAAATCTGGTTAAAAAAACATATTCAAAAATGTTCTGTAACTGTGATTACAAATTTTGTATATTGAACCTTACTACCTACCCTTCCAGGGACAACTTGGGGAGCTACCCTTCCAGGGACCCTTGGGGAGCTATTCATAAACTGATATCCACTCCTGCAAATGGTCAATAAACAGGCAACCAAATTTTATCAGTTTCCACCCAGCAATTTAGGAGATCTGGTTGTGGGCACATGGACAAACAAAGGTTATCACATTCTCCACTCTCTTACGATTACAACTTGGCAGTAACCTGGTATTGTAGGTTGATGGCCGTGAAGACTTTAAATTTTTTTTTTATATCTAATCCTGTATTTTTAGTCAGATGTGCATGAAGCAATTTCATACCCTGACTTCCTCATTCCTCTCCTTTTTAGCAGCATCTCGTAGTTTTTTATTTTCTGCCTCCATCAGTCGGCGCACCCGCCTATCTGGAGCCTCTTGAATGTCATACTTGTCTTCCCAAACATATGATTTAGCAGTGCAGTAGGTCTCCCAGAAGTCATAGAATGGTTTTACAATCTGAATAAAATATAGGTATAAGAACTTAAAATGCAATTATGATTAATTTCCACATTAAATAGATTAGACTGTCCACAACATGATGGACTCTGGAGCAGACAGTGTAGAACTATGACCGACTGATTTGTGCCAGTTAGATTCTAACCAATGTTAATATAAATAAATTAATATAAATATGTTCACATGATCAAAGATTACTCACAGGGATCGACGTGGGATTCACTAATGTTGCAAACTGCAATGTTTTTCCCTTACTGACGATAAAAATATACCATCTGGCAATTCTTTTGCCGAAAACATTTTTGGCTATTAAAACTTGTATATACAATCTTGGGTTTGGAGTGGAAAAATTCAAAAGTACCATGAAAGGAGGCCACAAACTTGGATATAAAATGCACTGGAATCTATTGTCACATAAACAAATCCTTTATTCGTAGTGACAAAATGATTTCAACAGTACTTTGCTATATCATAACCCATTTATGCTAACCAAATGATGACTAATTTTTTTCTTATTGAAAAATGTACCGGAAAAAATTGTTTTGCAGAAACTTAAGAGAAAACTGATTACATTTAAAGCACTGACTGTTCTGTATAAATACTAAGCAAATGAAAAACAAAAATTCTGTCCCAGTCAATGTTCCATAATTATTTGACGTTGCCACTACAATAGCAAATGGGCATTTGTTTGGTTCTCCAAAGATGGCCTTTAGTGGTGCCTTCAATAATACACCTTCATCAAAGCAAACCGACTACAAACTTCAATAAACATAAAGGACCATTCATCAGAGGCTGTCAGCACCAAACTTAAATAAAAGCAATGGAATCTGATCAATTGTTCCATTTTGTATTGTGAATGGAACCATGAAAGTTTCGTTTTTGCAAGAAAATAGCTTATGCTTATGATCACTACCACTGGAGGTGGAAAACACACATTAAATTTCCATCCTTTTGAAAATATAGACATCTGGCTGTCCAGTTAACTGAAGGTGAGATATCTCGCAAGAATGTTTGTTAAACTTTTTAATTTGATCATCTTTTCATTTCCCTATGAATAGCCTCATCCCCTTGGTAGCCTCAGCAAGATGATAGTTGTCTTTGGCTGACCAAAATCTAGGCCAATTTAAGTGCATGTACATGTAGCATGTAAACAACTATAGAACCACGTGCTACTGGGGACAATGAATAGTGGAGTGAATTGTTTAGTGACGTGTTTGCTGACAATGGGATATAGATCAAACAAGGATTACCATTTTTTTATATACATGTTATTTGTGTTTTATAACGGGATATGACTGATACATGAATTTTAAAACGTATGATCTAATACTTGAATTCACAGATTTTAATATACATGTACATTACTTAATACATTGTGAAGTGTACTACACAAATGTAAGTTGTCAATATACAAGTATATTTCTGACTAGTTTTGTCTTCATTTAATCAAAATTTCCATTGGTTATTTTCTCTCTGTGTAAATCCTAGTCACTAACAATAGGTCACCTATTAAAAACTTCACTTGTATGCAAAATTTCATTTTTTTGCAGCCCATCCCTTGTCAAAACATCTACTTATGTCAACAGTATTACCTTGGTCCCAATGATGTGGAGATAAATGGGTAGTACTGTATTATGAAAACAACAACAGTTTTAAAAATTTAAACCCAACACCAACCCTGGCTCACAAAACCTCTAAAATAAATTTTTGTTCTAGTAAAATATGTTTCCTCCATAATATTTACCTGATCATAATACCTTTGAAGAACAACTACTACCTTGCAAATCCAGCCCTCCCAGGCTAAAATCTTGTAGCTAAGAAGCTAGTTATCTGCTCAAATAGGTGGCAGTTAGGGTGATCTCCCCTTGATAAAGGGATTGGTACCAAATCCCATGAATACTTCAGTTACTACTGGAGAGGATTACACACTCTCTATAATGATGTAATTGCAGGTAGGGTGGATGTATATTAAGGTAGAGTAAGCATTATAAAAGAAATATTTTACAAGAAAAAAAAAAAAGGTTTCTCCTTCAAATATGTTACCTGATCTTATGACCTTATAAGATTAGGTAAGAAGTGGAAGAGTTGCATCCCCTTACCCCTGAAAAGCTGTATACAGTCCCCTACGGTATGTGATGCAGGTTCTAGATAATAACTCCATATGCCAGTGCAGAGCTTCTTAAATGAAAAAATTTCCCTCCTGCACATCCAACGAAGTCATGAAGCCACATCCTTTGGAAACTGCCAAATCACCTGAAAAGGTAATTTGCTGCACCAGGTCTACTATAGCCTTTTTGAGATACAGATCTCTGAAGTAAAAGCTGCTGAAAGTAGACTCTGACCTCCATCACATAATGTCAGCTAGGGAACAGTTTTGCTCGAATGCAATGCTTGTTAATTCCAAATATGCAGAGCAGATAACCCATTCTACCCACAATGTAAGTGCCTATGCCAACACGTTCTTCTTTCCCTCTAGAAAATCCCAAACAAGAAAACAAAGGCCTGGAGACTTGGCTCCCTCTTGCTGTCTGATATAATTCACCACAAAGGAGCTGTTGAACAGAATGAAGATGACCTGTCCATGTAGCTCCTCCTGCCACCAGTGAAATACTTCACATATGGCTTTCATCTCCAGGATACTGATATAGACAATCCTTAATGAAACACTGTCTACTGGCTTCCTAGGATGATGGAAGGAGATATTTCCCCTCCCCCTGTTGTGCTCACATCTGTACGAACTGTCAAAAACTCCAAGGCTGCATTTGCCAAGGACCACATGATGTAAGCCAAGTGAGGTTCTCTCATTCCCATAAGGGAAGGATTCTCACACTGACAGATGTTTCTCTAACAGACTTTAAGCTCCCACTGAAGTTATTTCCAAGCAAGTTTCTGCAGGAGACATATTCTGTTCAGGTGGAATTGTCGGGCTGAAATACAATTCATGCAAGAATTAAAACTAACTTTGAAATGATCAGCATTTACAGTGCCCCAATACTGTTGATAGCCAAGATGGGTTCAGCAGTGGATATAGACCATGGATTGTGATGCAGAAGCCCATGTTATAGTACCAGGAAGGGATACTGGACAGTGGATCCCTGTAACCTCTTCTGTTATGCGCAAGAAAAGTCTGTATCTGAATGTGTGACGGCTGTTCGTGATCCCCATCAGACGGCCAAGTTCAGTCTCGATGAAACAGACCCACTGTTTCCATTTTGGGGCCAGGTTCAAATCACTTACCAGTAACCATTGTTCCTGGTCTGGGTGTCTGGGGGCAGAACGTCACCATAGATGGTACCAGAAAAGACATGACAGAGAATCCTGTAGCTGTACGACATTGGTCAATTGACAGAGGTGGATCTGTAAGGTACAGAGATCTATAATAAATAGGGATCTATTATGGCTATTGGTTGCCCTGGGTCTGTAATAGCAATTGGGCATAACTGGCCATAGAATGGCATAGACGTGTCATGGTACTATACAGTATGTCTCTTCCCAGGGTGGGTCTGTCTACTGATGCGGGGATGGAGTATACGGTATTAGATCAACGATCTCTTTCTCTTTGCTTTTATCCACATTGATACTGGAGGATCATGGCTTTGAATTTATATCAGATCTGAAGGACTGTTTCTCATGAAAAGAGCCCATATTAATTAGTACTATGGCACAAACTGGTTTTGGAGAGAGTTGGCTGCATTGTGACATTATATGAGATAATGAACAGTGTAGTCTGGGCCCATTATTCCACCTTATAGGCAAAATCATTTGTACTGACCTGGTGCGATCTGATACAGATGGTCAAGTCTAATCATGACAGAATGTGGCCATCTTATGTGCCATAATGTTATCGATTGTGGCCATGTCATGTGCAGACTGAGCCCTAGGAGTGTCAGTGCACTGATGTTGGAACGGCATACTGGATACTGATCAGTGTAAGCATGCCCATTATTCAACGTAATATGCAGGATTGGTGTTATTACTGACCTTGCACTGCCACAGTCCAATAGTGATGGAACAGGACCATTTTATCTTCCATAACCTTGTAAAATTCCTTTTGTTGGAGTCCATTATGGCATATGTAGTCCACAAAATAAACCCCTACTTCCACCATGCAAGATGGGGGAGACTTTGCCATTCCCATGGTTGCTATGTTTCTGTAATGCTTTCAAAGTTAGCCACTTGACCCGACAGTGATAACAGTTGAATGCCCGTTGGTCTTTGTTGATAAGTATTTCAACAGATGCTGGAACTCTGAACCAATCTGTTGACAGAGGAAGAGGAGAACAAAATTCTGGTGGTTGTTATGTACATTTAATGTGTATTGTTTGTTAGGTTTTTAATCATTATGTGTTAAGTATAATTGTAATTTGTAATAGACAGTGTCCAAAATCCAGTTCATTGTGTACCTGACTAGGGCCAGTCATTCTGTAAACAACATAATACTTATATTTCTAAGTGTAGGTCAAATATTAGGATCATTATGTTAATACGAGTCAAGGACATTGGTATTCCCCATGGATAAACCTTGTGTACCTGATGTTTAGTAGCAGATTCTATCTTCTTCACAACTTAGAATTTTCTAGAAATGAACTTTTGACACTCATTCTAGTTCTACTATTGTGACTTAATTTTTTAAAATATACTCTTGTTTACATGAAAAATTACTCATTCTTGCTATAACATCTGAAGTAGATTTATTTGTTTGTAGTGTTCAGTTTTGATTTGGCTGGAATTATTTATTCAAATTACTATTCACTAGAATTACAAAGTTCTCAATAATATTCTCGGACAGAAATATTAATTTGGAGATACAGTGAATTCAGATAAAAACACCATAGATTATATTAGTCTGATACATCAAGACTGTTAGCACACCATCTCACTTCAGACCAGACCACTCCGGTGACCTAGTGGTTAGAGCTTCCGCCTCGGATGTGGGAGGTCATGGGTTTGATCCCCAGCCAAGTCATCCAAAGACTTACAAAAATAGTACTAACAGCTGCCTCGCTTGGCTCTCAGCATTAAGAGGTTAGTGTTAGGACTGGTCGGCCTGGTGTCAGGATAATGTAACTGAGAGGGACATCATGCTACATGTCTGTGGCATGATGCCCCATTGCTAGACATCACTATAAACTGTCACACTGCAGACATTGTAGCGATATGACTGAAAAATCGTTAAAGCTACGTTAAAAATCCAAATCACACACACACACACACACACTTCAGACCACTGGCACATTAGCACTTTGGAGACTACGGGAACATCAACACATTCAATATTTGAACTTGTCTGAAATATAACTGGAATTTAATTGGAATTTTATTCATTAGGACTGGTGACAGAACTTTATGACTATTTGGGATTTAATTCAGAATACTGTAAGTTCTTTTTAAACTTTCACTTTGTGATCTAGGGAAATAGTTGTAACATGATAACAAGTGAAGACTTGCTCAACTGATGCTCTGAAGGCAGTCCTCTTCTGACATAGTGAGATCTAGCAAGAACAAGCAAACTTTGTTGTCTCTACATGAACGGGATGATGCCAAAATCTCCTGTACAATCCAAGATGAAGCTGAAAAAGATGGTCTAAATGGGTGGCCCACCATGCTCACAGAATGTCCTGATTGGGGTACACTTACATCCGAATGAACCCTAAGTGAGTGCTCTGTTTGAGTGGCAAAGGCATGAGATTGCAATGAGTCCACATCCTGTGTGTACCTGGGCACTAAACTGTGCACTGGGTACATCGAGTAAAATGCGACTGACCCATGAGAGTGCTTACTGGTACTAAGCAGGCAAACTGGACAAAGACTATCCATCTTTTGGCTTAAATAGTAAGATTGACCGTGATGGTGACATGTTACAATCTGAGACATATGGCAGTCCAGTTGTAACGGAACAGTGCCATTTTACCTTCCATCATACTATCTTGTTATCTATACTGGGGAGCGTTAGGGGATATCTGGTCTTCAAAACCAGTCTGTACAGCTGATTAGTGAGATAATATCTGAGTAGGCTTGCTTTGTTCTCTCATTCCAATATAGTCGATAAAGGTCTTCCATTGTTTGGCTTGCAATGTACAATTGACTGTGGCAGTGACCTGTTGCAATCCAAGAAATATGGCAGATTCCAGTCATGTCAGAACAGGGCCATTGTAGTTGGCAAGACATTGTCAATGTCATTCAATTTTTATGTGGATCAGGATATTTGATCCACGTAGCCAGTCTGTACATCTTAAGTGTGAGCCTGTGATCTCAATCTCACTCAATGGCAGGTGATAAAGGCAACTGGATTTGAAGCCCATGTAGTAAATGGCAAAAAAAGGTTTATCATGATACAGTGCTGAGGGAGGAGACAAAGCAGTCTCTGACCATGATAGCTTAGGATCGCTTCACCACTGTGACATCAGCATGCATACTGATTTGTCTTCATCCCTCGAGGTTTACTTCTATGCCTTTCCCTTTAGTGCCCCTAGTACAGCAGCCCATTTACTTTTGGTCCACGAGGTGCAAGTCTGACATGTATTTATTGATTGGCAACCTGAGCATGTATGTAGAGTGGTCATCAGTCAGGTAATTCCAATGATTACACAGCTTACACTTGGTCTTGCCCATTGTCTAAATCTCTAAGACAAAAAAAACCAGTCTATACATACAGGTGTAGCCCAGCATGCAGCCTGCTTTATGAACTCGGGGAATGTATTTATAGCACTACACACTCTCACAATTTACCTGTACAAGGATGCATATGGCAGCCAATACAAATAGAGTATTAGAGCACTGCTATTAATAATTATGAAGTGGATACTAAATTATGAATTTTAATAAAAATTACTTCCAGAAAAGGCCAATTGACTATTTATGCAGGTATAATCATCCAAGTGTCACTAATGGTAAGTACAAAGTGGTCACTATGACTAAACTATGTATAGAAAACTTACCTGTATGTATCCATGTCAAAAATTGTACAGCAATATAACTAAGTTTTCTATAGCAAACACAATACCTGCACATAAAGTAAAGCTACAACAAAGTGAGTGGATGCGATCAGTGCAGGTACATATCAAGGTGCTTAATTGTGAGAGGATGGCAAAAGTTATAATTCTGATGAAAGACAGAACTTTGTTGTTGAAAGAAAGCAGCAAGAAAAGTTGAAGTACCATATATACTCACATATAAACCCGTTCGCTTATAAGCCAACCTCCCCAAACTGAACAGGTATAAACAGTAAAAAGGGCATGATCCGCATATAAGCTGTCCCAAAAAGTCCAAGATGACATCACAAGATGCACGCAGTAAGTTCTAAATGCATTTATTTAGGCTAACTTACATTACCAAGTATTACCCATATAACTCTCTTGGAGTTGGCATGTACGATTATTACATAGAAATGGTATAAATTTGTTTGAAAAGTCAAGAAATTTATTTAATTTTCTGTTTTCTTATTGTTTCTGCCTAATTCAGATTTGTGTATAACTTGATCGGACGATGACAAGAATTGAGCATTCGCGGGTTGCTATAGTACTACCTCTCCCGTTTGACTCAATTATTGTTTGTGCATTATTGCATTATACTTTTCATATCAGTGCACCAGTAACTGTAATTTTATTTTGCCTTGAAACTGTAAATACCTAACTCATTAAAATATTATCCCAGTATGACAACAATGAACAACAATAGGGTTTGATTCAAGCTTGCAATTAGGCTAGTAAACGTATTTACATATTGGCACTAGCACATGTACACTGTAGGTTTGAACACGTGTTGAATGAAGTACATTATGCTTAATGAAGTACATCCATTCGATTCAAATCATGGGCACCACTGTACTAAACTTTAATAAATCCAAAATACAATAATGAAGTTTCAGAAACAATGCTTCGAAAACTATGCTAATACTATAAAACTGAGTTATAGTTTGCTTTTATGTAAGCGACCTTACATCCTGTTTTACAAAATGATGGTAATCATGATAATATTACAGAGTGAAAGGTAGTTACACATCAAAGTACTGGTATAGTTGCTGGTCCAAATTCCCTCTTAACCCGAGCCAGTTTCAGGGTTTTAATGATTAACTGGCCTATATTGCTGTCATAAAAAAAAACAACTTCCAATTATAAACAAGGGAGATGCCAAAACATTCAGCTTTCCACTCTGTGGAAAATTATAATTTTGTTCAGCCAGAACACGAACGTAAAACAGATTGATGATGATCTTTACTGATCTATATTCAGAATTTTAGCCTTTATTATTACCCTTCTTTCATGAACATGTAACAGTTATGTTGGTTTTGCCTTGCATAATTGAATGTGTGTAACTTTTCATAAATATTACCTTAATCTGTAGCATCTCTTATATCACTGAAAAAGATTAACTTGTGAGCACATGAATCAACGTAAATGAAACAGCTATTACCAACTAGCTGAAGTGTTATCTGGAAGAATGCGATTTAGTCGAAAAATGAATAAAGCAAAATCTGCATCTAATATGTTGGGGAATAAACAAGGATTAAAGTGACACTAGGCATGATTTGCACTGTGTAAGTATTGTACATTACAGCACATCCTGTTCTCCTGGGTAAACTCAAAGTGGCCCATGAATTATGAAGTCTTTATTTACCTTTATTTAATTTCGTGTTGGAGAAATCAGAAAATATGCACATTCAAAGTAATAACAAATGCAATCATAGTAGTTTATAACAGTTTAATAAGTGTTGGGACACCAAGAATGTTTTTTTTCTTCTCATATGCTTATATGTCTTAGGACATGGAAAAAATAATTTTTTTATGTCCCAAGATTTACAGCCATTATGGTAGTCAAAAAAAAAAAAAAAATCTTAAAAACTTTCAAGTTTAGACCTTGGCCCACAGATACGCTGACCCCCTCCCCCACCCCCTTCTTCCAGGACTTTATTTTTTCCTAAATTAATTGGCTTATACGTGAGTATATACAGTATACTTCCCTTCAAAGAGAACACTCCTCCAACTTGTTATAAGGAAGAAAACTTCCAGAATACCTGTATGTGGATTTTTTAGGCTTTTCTGTCTGAAAAGAGTATGTTATTTGGCATGAGCATAAGTAGTAACTTAAGCGTTCACAGGATTTGGCACAAACCCCTGCATCAAGGGGAGATCACTATCCAGCTGCCACCTATGTTGGCAGATATTTATTAGCTTCTTAGCTAAAACGTTGTAGCCTGGTTGGGATGAATTTGTGCCGCAGTAGTAGTTCTAAGGTATGTTAAGTATGTATGATTGCCTGCTATGCAAGTTGCTGATTTAAGTTGGTGTCAATATCAAATGCTGGAGGTGGCTGCTGAACACAGGTTTGACTACAATTAAGCATACAAATTATTGGTTATGAATTAATGGAGTGACTGAGCCAATAAATTCATGACAATGAATTAATTCACTATAATTAAACATATAACTCATGGCAATGAATTAAATTACTGTAATTAAACCTATAAACTAACAGCAATTAATCAATCACCTCCTCATAGGAGTCTGTGGAGTTTCCAAAGCCGGGCAACTCATCTTCACTGTTGCGATCTTCCATAAATGCATAATCCTGTTCTGCTATCGTATGGAACACCTTTCTGTACACTGCGTAGAAGCCCTGTAATTTACAAACAAAACAATAATGTGAATCATGATGTGTCACCATTTTAGTAAATTCAGTAAATTTAGCATACTGGTAAATTTGCTCACTTGCAACAGACATTCTGTACAACTAAATTGCTAAACAAAATAAGAACTGTGCTTCATGAAACAATATGACATACTCCTGATGATCGAAAGTCAATTAAAGGTTTATCTATTTGAGTATCGGTGGCCATATTTATGGCAAATATGGCATTATTTATTTGTAAATAACTGAAAACCCTTCAAGCCCAGATGATTTTCATAAATTTTGTTCTTTTTGCTTATTTTTGAGAAGACATCATTTAAAGTATAGGATGTTAGGATTGTTAGGATACAATGTACTAAGTTTTGGCTGAAATATGTCCTATGTTTTTATTTAGAAGTTGAAGAAAGCATATGCTGATGATGGACGACAGATGTAAGGGTCATACCATCAGGTCACCTGGCAATAAGGACATTATGCCACTTTGTGCAATAAACTCATTCAACAGAGAACATCTGTATTATATAACTTCCAAATATAGTTTCATAAATTTAATATCAAAATAAACCAAGTAAGATCCTTTATCTCTACGCCCTTCTACCTTTTACTGTAGGCTTGATTAAAATTATAGCTGAGCAGTATATTTCCATATTTTACACTGACAAATAAATTAAAAATGCTATCATGAAATTTAAATGCGTTCAAGTTATGCAAAGCAATTAATTTTAAGCATTTAATCCCAAGCTGACACTGTATTACACCTGCTGTAAGCACAAGTATGATGGAGTGTTCAATCAATATAAACTATGATACTGGTTCACGTTTGTATTGTTCCATGCATGCTTGAGATGATAGTAACTGACCTTTGTGAGAACAATCACTCAAACAGAGACATATAATCAAATGCACACTGAATTAGTTTTGGTCACTAAGCTGTATGACACTTTCTAAAAACCGCAATTAATGTCCTAATGATTAAGACTCAGTCTGGTAGCATAAGTTGGTGTTTTGTGGTTTCACAAAAAACTCATATAAAAATACGCCATCATTTCCAAACATGGAAGTAAAATACTCAGTTTGTTAACATTCTTATCAGGAGCTCTGCAAACCAATGGGTAGAGAAACCAAACTGCTGGGCTATGCTACCAGTATCAGAAATACATTTGACTAACATTGTCTTAATCTCTTAGAAAATGGGACTCTTTTTTGAGGTTATCTCAAGAGAAAATGAGACTCCATTTTGTGGTTAGCATGGATGGCAAAACAACAGCAAGAGGTAAAAATATATAAAATACATACCAGCAAAAACACAAACAATACATATAGATTTCAGCTGTGAAGCAGAATATAAATAATAGTTGTCTGAAATCTGTTGTACCTTCCAGTTTCGGATACAACCTATAAAATTCTTTTTTTTGTACATAGTTTTTCATACACATCTTTTATGTATACAAAGCATGTATATTTTTCTTACTTAAGCAAGTACTAAAAATTATAATAACAATTTTATTTTATCAAAAATGTTTGTGAACCAGAAACAAATTACTCATTAAAAGCATTAAAAATTGAGAAACAACAAATTACCAGTTTGTGACTTAATGCCATTACAAAATGACAAATAAATATATTTGGTAAAGATGCTGGAAGATTTTAAGTAACACTTCAACAAAACGTCACTGGTTTTGTGTAAATAACAAGAGGCCCAAGAGGATCTGAGAGGCTCACCCGACTGACAACATTCTGCCTAACTGCCTAATGCAAGAGCAGTTGCCAAGAAATCTGGGTCAGCAGTATTCTTTCTGTTCAGATGTCTTCAATTCTTTTGATTGCATATGTTATGAAAACAACTGTCTCAATGTATCTTGAGTTTTTGTATTTTCACCTATCCAGTACTAAAAGGACCCTATGACATGAAACACTGTGTCAAAGTTGGTAAAATTTTGTTCAGAACTTGTTTTTAGAAAAAGTTGTGTACATGGATTTCTGCGTTTAGTAACTGCAGCCATATTTAATGGTGGAACAGCCTCATTGGTATAAATCTGAAAACATTCAACCTAGGACACCGTCTGTCAAATTTGATTAGTGTTAAGTTGTTATTTAGATTAAGTCATTAAAGGTTTTCAATTTTTATTAATAGCAATCATATTTAATGGCAGTGTTTGCTTTGTTTTCATTGACCTTAATGGCACTTTTAACACATTATTTTCTATATCATGCTGATTAGATGGGAGCTAAGATACACCAAGATGACTGGAGTTGGCCTGGGCAGGTATCAAACCCATGACCCTTATATTATGAATCTGATGCTCTACCAACTGAGCGACTGTGGTTCTACTTTGATGGCATCATTTGTATGAACTTAAAATTTTACATTTGTGAAAGGTTTTCATTCCTGGGTGATTTCTGCCAAGTTCGATCAAATTTTATTTAGCTGTTTTTGAGATGAAATCATTTAAAGGTTTTTCAATATTTTGCAATGGCTGCCACATTTAATGGCAGAATTGCATCATTTGTACAAATCTGAAAGGACTCTTAAGCCAGGATACATTCAATTTAAGTTTGGTCAAATTTTATTCAGCAGTTTTGGAGATGTTATTTAAAGAATTTTCTATTTTTGTACTGGTTAATCATTGACATAAAATTCAAGATCTTTATGCCGGGATGTAAGTTTGATAACAGTCTGTTTAAAGTCTTTTAGTAACAGCAGCATATATACAAACTTGAAAGGCCTTTATAGCTGGATGTTCTGTGCCAAGTATGGTCGAAACTGTCCAGATGGTTTCTGAGAAGTTGTAAACAGCAACTGTTGATTGATGATGTACTGGATTTTCAATTGTGGTGATGAAGGCCATATTTGATGTTGACTTGAAGTTGTAAACAGCAACTGTTGATTGATGATGTACTGGATTTTCAATTGTGGTGATGAAGGCCATATTTGTTGTTGACTTGGCATCATTTTAGTAAGCTGAAAAGTCTTCACGCCATGGTGGGCAGATTTGATGGCAGATTGGTATCAATGGTACAAACTTCAAACAATTTTGTGCCAGGATTTTTAGGAATGGTGGGCAGATTGGTATCAATGGTACAAACTTCAAACAATTTTGTGCCAGGATACTGTATGCGGTGTTTGGCTGGAAACAGTGCTTTGAGAAAAAGTTGAAACAGCACTTGTTGATGTATATCAGACATATGATCGATGACACAAGGTGGGCCACACCATAAGCTAGCTTGAACTTAATGGCAATATAAGCTATAAATCATTTTATAATTTTTAATTCATTGGTCATTGTTTACATAAAGTATAAATTGCAAGTAATTAGGAAAATTCATGAAAACAAATGCAACATGACTTACATTTTCATCATCCCCATAACCTGAGTAGCAGGAAGAGGTGTAATACTGGAACACATCCAGACTGTCATCTTCATATTTATCTCCGCGGCCTAGACCTATTACATGAGAAAAATAAACCTATTACAAGCAAGAGAATAATAAACGTATTATGAAACATGAGAAAAATAAACCAATTACCAAACATGAGAATAATAAACCTATTACAAAACATGAGAAAATTATTTTAACAAATCTTGCAGTCTTTTACATCAGTTGTTATGACAAAATTCACAACTGCTGTAATTAAGATACATTTGGTCGCAGATGTGGAAGTACCCAGGATACATTCGTGATGATCCTAACATTATGAATTATTTGGATTGACTGCAGCATCTGTGTCTGCCATGGTAATGTTAAACACTACCTTTCCATGGCACAAACACATGGTAGCTCAGTTGGTACAGCATTGGACATCCATGTGACGCAGGTTTAATACGCACAAAGGTCAGCTCCCCTCAATGTGTCCTTGGGAAATGCACTTAGCTTCCACTTCCTCTACATGATATAGCCAATAACTGGTTAAAGTGCGATTAAATCTAATCCAACCCAACCCCCAAAACCCCCCTGGCAATCATACTTTGCTCATAGGATATGTAGCAGAAATAGTAGTAATCCTAATTAGAAGGTAAAGATGCTAAAATTTGGTATGTGCACATAGAAGTAAAAACTGTAACAGTCTTAAATGTATAGTCCAAACATGTTAAATAAACCAAATTTCCTCAAAAAGTCCAAAGTTTTCATTAGTTAAATGCTGATTGGATAGTGACTAAACAAAGGCTAAAATAATTAACTGTAATGAAATACATCAAAAAAACATTTGTGCAGACTGTTTGAATCTTTTTTTCATAGGCATGTGTCACTTGCTGAATTTAGTTGTGCACTTCAAAAATTGCACTGTATCTGAAATGCATTACACTCATTAAGAACATAATGTGGATCACATGGAGATAAAACAACACACTCAATCTGAAGTGTATTACACCATTATATACATAATCAAGGTCACATGGAGATATCTGTTACAGGCAATTTGAAACGCACTACACTCATTAGGTACATAATGAGGGTCACATTGAGATAAACTGATACACTCAATCTGAAATGCACTACACTCATTCGGAACATAATGAAGGTCACATTGAGATAAACTGATACACTCAATCTGAAATGCACTACACTCATTAGGAACATAATGAAGGCCACATGGAGATAAACTGATACACTCCATTTGAAATAACAGTATTATAATATGTGCTAGTAGCATCTATGTCAAGAATTGCTCAATGATAATTTAGTGCCTTTCAATGAAGAGGAATCAAGCATTTAAATCATTCATATAGACTGTTTTACATTTTTTCACAACTGAAGTTGACATGTGTGAATCATATACCATTTCAACGTATTCATTATCACTGCTGTCATCATCACCATCACCCATCTTTATGTTGTATGCTTTATCTTGCTGTACTTAATGTTTACATTTATCAGAAAGGGTTTATATTCCTAGTTTTTTGTGTGATTCATTTACTTGGTACTACATATCCACTTTTGTGCTGAGGTGCCATAAAACACTATTACATATATACATACATCGCCACCACCACCATTACCATCAAATTAGAAGCAACACCAACACAATCAAAACCATGTTCTTTATCTCTGATGTTTCTAAGAATTTTCAGACCAGTGACCCAGTCAGAGTCCCAATGTCATCTATGTACTACTGTTTTATTTAAAAAGTCTGGTATAAAATGATTTTTTGCACAATTCTGGTAGTCAGGGATTCTCTTCATGGGATGAAAGATATCTTCATCATAATAACAACAGGTCCAATATTCTTTAAAACTTTTATACATATAAATTTGGGTGACATACAACATTTTTAATGGGACATAGGAAAGCTATAATGCATAAGACACTAGTAGTGCTAAAAAGGAGATAATCTTATTTGCTTGAAAAGTTTTGCCACCTTAACTTTGTTGTCTGCACTGTACCTTCATGTTGTTACTTGACGGATTATAAGTAAATGATAAATGGATGCATTTTATATACATCTTAACCATACATATGCTGCTGCTGCTTTTATTCATTATGTAGTTGTGATAGACTTATGTTAATTATTATCCAGATAATAGAAGAAATCATTTAAATATGTAATTTCTCCATCCTGTTACTTGAATTACAAGTAAATGAATGCAATGATCAGACAAGCATTATTTTGATAAGAAAACTGACAGTTATCTTCCAAATGTTATGTTATCGAAGATAGGATTGCTAGATCATTGATCCATAACTAATCTGAAAATTAAACATTTAAAATTTGTGGTGCATGTCCCACAGGAGTGCCTGAAGAGCGTATTTTTAGCTAAATACTAAAGAAAAGTTGTAGGCTTATTTTTAGATTGTTTTCATGATGAACAAAAGGCCAAGATTTGAGGCCCATTGGACAAAAACTTGTGGAAAACCTGCAATCCTGCACACTAATATATATATCATAACTCATGTTTAATGGATGAAAAACACAAGACATAAAGTATATTTATCTAGCAGTACAATTTTTAAGAAGAAGAGGTCAAGGGAATAGGTGAGGAGGTATGTGTATGGCAGAGGTGCCCCACTACTTATGTATAATTGGAGAACTGGTTGATGGATCTTGTGACATAAACAAGAGCATATACCTCCTCTCAGAATAGCTTCCCTGTGTTTGTCATAGAAGGCTCTCTCCTGGGGGTCACCAAGTACTTCATATGCCTGCTGTATCAGTCGAAACTGGGCTGTACACTCTTCAATATTATCTGGATTCTTATCTGCAAGTGGACAAATGCATCAATTTAGTAATGACAGGGAAATATGTCTCCTTCAGAGCAGGTGTAAAGATCCAGCTCCAAGGAATCTAAAATCCAGATCCAGACCTAAACCAGACAAGCCAATATCCAGATTTGACAGCAATAATCATATTTTAGTATTATTGGGTTACTATTTCTTAAATCCATAATTTATGATGTCATTTCTGTAGGTCTTATGGTAAAACTGTAAGGATTGCAGGTCTGCATATGGGTTCAGGATGACAAAGCCTACGCAGAAAAATCATACCTTCCTTATTTGAGTGAAGATAAGCAAAATCTCCCTCCCTTAATCCAATTCAGGTACTACTCCAGTGCCCTGATGAGGTCCTGTAGATACTCAAAGGAAGAGGGTTTCAATAAAAGAGTGGTTTCAAGACAAATTACTTATGTTCCATGAGTGTCAACCTGTTCCTAGCAATGAAAGCAAATTCTGTCTTGACAGAAATCAAATCATGGTGGAATTGTAAAAGTTCAGGTCGACATATGGAACTCACTGATTTTGCCTGCAGCAGCAAGATCTATTAGGATGCCGGTCTTTCTGCAAGTCAGAGAATCTCAAGACAGTGGTTCAAATGATGCCTTGATCAGTTATATCAGAACCAGCCCATGGCAAATTCTTTTCTGGGACAATGGGCCAAGTCAAAATTGGCTAAAAGGTTGGATTTTATTCTCTCCCATATTCTCCCTTCCATGATGGTCAAATGTGAAACAGCAGATTTGGTTGTGATTGGAACTAAAGAGTCACTGGAGAATGATAATTGTGGTACAGCAGCTTTTAAGCAAGAGATGTATCTCTGCTATTACTACTGGGAGTGACATCCATTTCCTTTCATATATATAAGTGGTGGGTTTCCTCATCACTGCAATTCTGTTCACCACTTCTTTAATGAAATGTTTCTTTCACTGTGTTTATTTAATATGGGCCAAGTGTACAGGTTCAGTAACTCCAGGTTCAGATGGACAGACTGCATGTGCCGCTGTGTTGGCATTCCAGAAAACAGGACTGATCTGGGAATCTAAGTTATTATATTGAGAAGGTAGCTGATCAATTATTTTTCCCACATGAGGCGAACAATCAGGATTAGTCTCCACTCAGATTCCATCACTTTCTGCAAGACTAATGGATCCAGTGGGGTAAAAGGAAAGATGTTTTCAACAAGACAGTTTAAATTTCTGGAAAGCTTCAAGGGTTTTTAGGTCTTTGGAGTGTTACGTGTAGGCTCGTACAATAATAACAAGAGAAAAGAGTGAAGTCAACAAGCTTTGTATATTTTAACAAAATAATTTATTTCCCTAGAAAACAATGTAAAAATTGGAAAATAGGACTTATGGTTTGTGAATATAATCCAAAATTTAATCCTAAGAATGAAAAATACAAGTCCTATCACTAAATAGTTCTATTAGAATCCAGGTTCGAATCTCGACGACGTTCCAATATGGAAGGCGATGACATCAGATGTGGTCCTTGTACAAATAGCAACAATTCCTCAATTGAATCACAGTTTATGTTTCCGAATAATTCCAGAATAAATTTCCACTGAATTTCTTTCTCCCAGAATTTATAAAACAATACACTCGTTTGGTTTTCTAGAGAATAAATTATTAAATTCCAAAAACAAATGAACTTCAAAAACAATCTGGTTTCAACAATAAAAACCTATCCAGCCTTCAAGGTTTCAAAATACAACTGACTGACGAGCGCTCAGGAAGGATATTATATCCACCTGGATTATCATCCCGTTCTTGCGAGATAGATTACGTAGTCTCTTAACACTTGAACGACGCAATAGCAAAAATGCAATTTGTCACGTAGCAAGAACCCCTATCTACTCTCACTCTGAAATAAATTTAAAAATAAAACATTGTTTATTCAGACTAGACGAAATAACCTTGGCAATAGCCAAATGTTTTCGCGTAGTGCTTACACTACTGTGGACCAAGGTGAACTAAAAATATTGCTCATGTAACATGTTTTACGTCTTAGATAAACAACATTACTAAAAGAAAATATCGAATCCCGTGAAAATAATCATTACAATAAAATGTACTGAAACAAAAATAAAATAACAAGAATTTAAAAAATAACACACAAGCAATTTAATTACATATAAGTAACAGGAGCTTGAAATCCCAGTTCACCTCAAGGTCCATAAGGGTCAACCCCAGCAGGTACAGATTTCACTTAAGATCAATGGGTGAAAGGATATGTATTGTGAAACCAAATTTTCTTATACCTAAGGGGAGATCACTCTACCTGACTGCCACATAGGTCAGCAGACAACTTTTAGCTCCCTTTAGCTAAAAGTAGTCTCTAGAAGGGCTTGATTTGTGAGGTAGTAGTTCTCCTAACTTAAAGGTATTATGGTTGGGTAATGTATTTAAAGAATCAGCTGATTTCATCAGCTGTGGGTTCACTGGGAACTTAATCCTGCCTGGGGTGTGGCAGACCTGAATATGAATTTGGTGACAAAGACACCACTTGAGTGTGTTGTGATGTGATGTGATTTGAATTTTTAACTTAGCTTAAACAATTTTTCAGTCATATCGCTACGACGTCTGCAGTGTGGCAGTTTATAGTGACATCTAGCACTGGGGCATCATGCCGCAGACATGTAGCATGATGCCCCACCCAGTCGCATTATCCTGACACCAGGCCGACCAGTCCTAACACTAACCTCTTAATGCTGAATGCCAAGCGAGGCAGCTGTTAGTACCATTTTTGTAAGTCTTTGGTATGACTCAGCCAGGGATCGAACCCACGACCTCCCACATCCAAGGTGGATGCTCTAACCACACTAGGCCACCAGAGCGGTATGCACCACTTGAGAAAATCCCAAAATGTTAAGATGTCATTTTCTCAATAACATTTCCTGCTGTGATCACATAGCATTCATTTTGGCCAACATCTCCATGGTGCTGATATGCACTGAGCACTCCTAGAGGGGCAAAATTCCATTCATTTAAAAGAAGGGCAGGAGTTGGGCATGCTAGCCCATGTGCAGATTGTGGTCTCCTGCAGTTAAGCCTTCATCATGGTACCAGCTGTGAGCCTAGAAAGTTTCTCCCAATTGCTGAGATGGGACCTCATATTATTTGAAACTTTCATCGCTGGAAAAATTTTGGATGCCACTGAGGTAAAAGAGTGATCTGTAGCGGTCACATGAACATGTCAGCCATGAGTGAGATGGTTCGCAGTTACACCAAGCTGACCCATGAGATGAAGAGATTCCTGATCTAAAGTTTGAATCTCTAAGCAAAGGACACAAGATACATTATCTTTAATGAATGTTCTTGGGGAGACAAACAAAAGAATCCCTTGAAAGAGCTGATGCTCCACTGGCCATAAAGAATTTCGAGGCATCAAGACCATTTATTCTCTTTATGTGCTAATTACTGAAACAATCTCTAATATTCTTGAGCAAAATAAAAGATCTTTAACATGGTCACTGTTGTGACCATACTGGATGTGAGATATGCCTATTTTCATTTAGGTCCAATTAAACATTTTATGCAGACTTTTGGTGTAAACTCTATGTCAATCTGACCATTCATTTACAAGGAGCAGTGAAAACAAAATTTTCAAGATCACAATATTGGAGGTAATGTCAGCACCATTTTCTTTTAGGACCAATTAGACATCATAAGAAGCCTTAAGGTGAAAACCCCATGTCGACAGGAACATCAATTCAGGAGAAGTAGTAATAAAATTTTCAAGATGACTGCCAAGGTGGCCACATTGGATCTAAGAATGGTACCATTTCATTTACGACAAACTAAACATCATAATAAGCCTTTGGTGAAACCCCATGTTGATATGACCATCCATCCAGGAGAAATAGCAATAACAAGATTTTAAAAATGGCTGCCATGGTGGCCATTTTGGATGTCAAGATTTCCATCATTATCTTCTAGGACCAGCTAAATTTCACAAGCAGAATTTTTGGTATAAAAAAACCCATGTCAATAAGATCAGCCATCCAAGAGGAGTAGCGATAAAAAGATTTTCAAAATGGCCACCATGACGGCCATACTTGATGTCCCAACAGAACCATTTATATTTGGGACCAGTTAGATCATGGGATGAATGTGCATATAAAGTTTCAAGACAATCCCCCCAAGAAGGTTAGGAGGAGTAGCAATAATAAACTTGTGTTAACAGATTGACAGATGATGGTCAACAGCAAAGCTAACATAGGTATTCTGAGCTCCATGCCAAGATAAATGAAGAGCTGGAATGGAATGAAACTGGATTGTCCTGGTTTTTACGAAGGAATCTAAGATGAAGCAAGTGCAAAATAAGGAACTTCATGTCTTGATATAAACAGATGCTCACCTTATGGTTTTGGCCTGTAAGATTGTCCTCCTCAATGGCATTGAAGATTGCTCAATGCTGACTTTGGGTGCCCCAAGTAGTGGCTGTGAAAGCTTTGATCTGAGAAAGGATGGTTTTTAATTCTAACAAGAGTCATGAGTTGTCAGGGCATGATTTGTCCCATTTCATGTTGAAGGCAACCCTCTCCCATGGAGGTATCAGAAAAGAGGCTGCATGAACATATCTTCATTTGCTTTGAGAAGGTTGCCAAGAAGACAAGCTGAGAAGCCCATTATTCAGTCATCAAAAACTGGTGACAGAGGCAGTGCTAGTGGCAATGCTGGTGGTTTCTTCATGCTTATGTTGCCCATGACAATAGCTAGGCTGTGCAGGTCATCATTGCTTCTGACTAGAGTGAGTACACACTGCATCTATGGTTCAAACTGAACACTATACATGTAATATATAATGTAATGAATGGGGTTATTATCCTGAACCAAACTGACAAACTTATACTGCATGTACACAAACATACGCAACATGACAATGGAATATACAGTACACTCAACTGATGCTGAAGTGGATGCTATAAATTAAGATAACTGTCTGAGAAAATGCAGAATCAAATTACTCTCTTATATGGAATAATTAATGACCATTTACTTGACAACCTGCTAATTGGTGTTGATACATGTAAATAAAGAATGGAAGACAATAGCACTGATAAAATCAATCAAGTGTCACACTGAGCTTAATGTGAAGCGAACACTAAAAGTTAAGATAAATGATAGAGAAAATGCAGGAATGACTTTTCTGTAAGAAAAAAGAGATATATACTTGGCAATCAGTGATATACTTTACAAAAGGGACCAGGACATAGTTAAACTATACATATTATAGACCAGTACTTAGTTAAACTATACATACTATAGACCAGTACTAAATTAAACTGTACATACTATAGACCAGTACTTAGTTAAACTGTACATACTATAAATCAGTACTTAGGTAAACTGTACATACTATAGACCAGTACTTAAACTGTATACACTACAGATCAGTGCTTAGTTAAATTATATATAATATATACCAGTACTTATTTAAACTGTACATACTATAGACCAGTACTTAGGTAAACTGTACATACTATAGACCAGTACTTAGGTAAACTGTACATACTATAGACCAGTACTTAGTTAAACTGTACTCTATAGATGAGTACTTAGTTCAAATGTACATACTACAGACCACTTCTTAGTTAAAGTGTACATACTATAGACCAGGCAATTAAGATGGCACCAAGCTGCTCATAATATAATAAAGTCAGACTACTGAACTGCAAATTATTCATCCACAATAAAGAGAGATTGAGATTTAGACAGAAAAATACATGGAGTATACTTCTCTGAGATGAGAAAACTCCAAGAAATCACTCAATTGATTACAATGGGGATATGTATTTACAAGTCCTCATAAAGACTATGATGACCAGGCATGAGTGGAAGTAGCAGCTGGTGACTGTTGGGGTTTGGTACAAATCCCTCTTTACTAGGAGAGATCACTCTAATCTGACATGTCCTGGCACGAAGACAACTCTTAAACACCTCTGTTGCTAAAGTAAGCTGAAAGATGTAATGAACCTCATTCCAAGCTTGGGAGGGTTGGATTTGTGAGATAGTGGAAGCATCTCTAATTTTTATGACTGGGTAGCATATCTTGCAAAGAAAATGAAAACATTACTTGCTAACATCAGCTTCATCAACCTTATATGAATGGTAACCATTGAGTAACACACAGTACAAAATAACTTGCACTTAATACCAGGTGACTTTGCACACCCAATAAAGCCTAATATTTAAAACAGATCTAACAAAACTTATGTATACAATGAACTAATTGGTAGAGAGGTGGGTGGATGAATGAAGCATGACCAGAGGTTCACTTGAAAGCTATTTTGATAGTACATGTTTAGCAATTCATACCACTGCAGTCTATCAGTAAGCTGTGTGGCTATTCACTAGTATAAAACAAACTATATCTGAGTTGAACTGCAGTTATGAAATTGCTTTTACATGTGTACATAATGCAGTAAATCAGCCATATTTTCAATATTTTCTAATCATTAAATCTTGCATGCTCTTACATCAACCAGTCCTCAAAATATATGAAACTGAAAGTAATACTTCAACTTTTCTTTTTGTGGCCTGAATTTGAAAGCACTTCCTTTCCCTAGTGGTATCCATGGTTCAAGCATGCAAAATGCTAAATGGTCAGTCTATTTAAACTGGGTGGTTCCTCTGGGCTTTAATTCCATCAGAAGATACCAATTCTCTAGCCAAACTAGCCCAGACAGCTAAAAATCACTGCTGTGCAAGTTAAATTTCATGTATGTGGCCCAATATCAAACACAGAAATAATAACAAATATTTGAATTTCTAAACAATTTTCCTCATATCATTCTTCCTGGGCTGCAAGTCAAAACTGACATGGCTGAAAACAGTTGGGTTAAAATCAGATCTGACAGCAACCTATTAGAAGTCATGTTCTGGTAAATGTTATTACCATAATTGCTAATTTTATCAGCCAATCAAATGAAGTCTTATATCTTCATGTTTTGGAGGCTAAGCAGTATGAAGGGCATCATTGTGTGCCAAAAGATTCAATTCACTTTCAGATTTCCTAAAGCTGCATTTCATATGGCTAATTCAAAGATCACGAGAGTATGACCCCTAAACTGTTGCTGGAGATCTGATTTTAATCAGACTAGGCTGCCCCCTGACCTATGTAGTATTAATTTATTACAAAAAATTTGTACAATCAAAGTTAATGAAATAAAGTCTACACACTTCTTCTTACCTGCTTGACAACCATCCTGCTAAGTAAGATAATCAAATCTTCCATTTACAAATGTATAAAATCTATTATTATAAAAAACATGTTAATGGCAAATAGCAAATTTAAATGGACAAGTTTGATAATACAAGGTTCAGGCATGATCTCAATATTAAATTCACCTTGTTAATTTGAAACATTTGCTACAACAATGAATCTTTTGAAATGAGCTTGGTAAATATAGTAGTTACCAACCAGGGTGCCACTTAAGTGCCAGCTTCCTGTATGCCTTCTTTAGTTCCTCTGATCCAACATCCCGTGGGACTTCCAGAACTTCATAATGACACTTCATTAATGGACACATCTTTCACATCCTCGATCAGGCAAAATCACTTTGCTCCCTCAATCCTTGTAAGAGTTATTGCCCTTTTTGTTTTGTAGCTTCTTTCATTGTATAGCAGTCTTGTTAGTGCAACTGGTCCTGCGTATTTTGATAATAATAATAATAATAATAACAATAATGTCTTTCTTGATAGAGAGTAGTTCAATTATCTGAGTACAAATGAATCTCCCTTAAGGCCCTCTACTATATACAAAATTAATCATTCATACAAAGACAAAGCACAGTCATGTATATTCTCCTTCCACCAATCTCTATGGCAAAGGAAGTATTTACAAGTAAACACCCTTACACTGACATTACAAAAATATATAAGGGAAGTGGGAGAATATATATATATATATATATATATACAAGTATATATAAATGCAATAAACTGACAACGAACAGTGCAAAACTAGTATCTAACTAGCCTGAGTGCTTTCGACTCTTAATGAGTCTTTTTCAAAGGCATATACAAAACATTGACAAAACAAACAAATAAAACACAAAAACCGTTGTGTTTGCAAAACTCTACATGGCTGTTTCTACATGAATTAAACCTTTAAATGTATTATGTCTCAACCAGCCTATATCAACTATATATCTACATATATATATATATATATATATATATATATATATATATATATATATATATATATATATATATATATATATAGATATATATATATATATATATATAATACAAATAATACTATCACTTAGGTTAGGGAATTTTTATTCGTACTCTATTGAGATTTGAAGCCAGGTCTATGGGTAAACAGCACCCATTGCCTTGCCTGCACACACCAGTCCATATTCCATCATGACAAGCACACATTACTAAAAATGATACTACTGAGTTGGTGTTATATGTACTCGTGTAGAAGACACATTCGCATGGCAACCTAGTAATTAATTCTCATCTACACAGTCATTCTGGATTCCTATGAAAGAAATTAATGTATACAGGATTAATTATAGAGAATTATAAATATGCACCAGACAGAATGGATAATTATAAATATACACCAGACAGAACGGATAACACTTTCCATTCTGTCTGGTATATTTATAATTCACTCCCTCTCACTGTCTCTTCATCTCTCTATCTCTATATATATATATATATATATATATATATATATATATATATATATATATATAGAGAGAGAGAGAGAGAGAGAGAGAGAGAGAGAGAGAGAGAGAGAGAGATAGTGAAGTATATATTATTATTTCATCCATGTAAAAGCTCTTGTTTGAAATGCATTAGTGGTGGAGGAACCTGTTTGATTTCCTTTGCAATGCAGTTCCAAGGAAATGAGCCAGAGTACTGAAAACTGAACAGTTCTGTTAGGTTTCAGAATACAGACATTTCTGGCAGTAGACAGTTGGTGTATTGATAGATTAAATAAATTAAAATATAATTTGGAACAGTGTATATTGAAATATTAACAGTGTATTACTTGCTTCTATAATATTTATTACTAGTTCATCCAAATGATTTCTACAGACCCTATTTTGCCTGAAAAATCTTAATTACAATTACCTCAGAACAAATTCAATTACAATAATCAATAAGAGGCTGGATGTAGCTTTTACAAAATGAAATTTATTATGTAATATTTCACTTTTTAAGCACATACGAAACAAATATTATTTATTTTTTATGTGAATCATGTGTTCAGACCATTTTACATTGTTGTTAACAAAATTCTGAGTATTTTCTCATGTGTAACTAAGTGAGCTGTGATACTTCAGTTGGTAGAGAGTCTGATTCATCATCCATGGGTTCTGGGTTCAATACCCATCCGGTCAACCCTGGCTGGCTGCCTTGCAGTGTCCTTGGGAAAGGTATTTACTCCCATTACCTTTTCATGATGTAGCCAATACCGTCTTGAAACAAAACCAACAAAACCAAAACAAATTTTTTGTGTGTAATCATCTGAAAGAATGATATTATGCCTTTCCAAATTCATGAAGAAATGACAAATATATTTTTTTAGGTGACAGGTTGCTTAATCATATTAGTATTGCAGTAAACAGCTGACAGCCCTACTCACATTTGATTCATTTGCTGTACTTGCAGACTATGAATCAGTCTTTGGTGAATACTGTAGCCATAGTGCTAAAATCTTGTGAACAGATGTAATGTTGTACTTATAATGCATACATTCAAAATTAAATAAAATTGATCCATTCAAGGTGTACTGTATATAATATGTTAAAATTTGCATCTGTTCACAAGATACTAGACTTCTGGCAAGAACTGGTACACAGTGACTGATGAGAACTAGGCCTTGGCCAGTAGAGTCAAAATTACAAAAAGATAAATGCATGTAGAGGAGTTTGGGTTATTCTCACTGAATGTTCAGTAACGTCATTACAACCGTAATAATACATGAAGTTAACACCTTTTTTGTGCCTGTTTTAACACTAATACTCTCTATTAAGCTGCCCCTGTAATTCAAGTCCCAGCGCCAGGTGTATTTAATTTTAAATTAATTGTCTTTGATGGAACTGGCTCACCTGTTACATTACTAGTTGAGTTTTGACTACAGTCTGCAGTTGATCCATTTTGAACCGTACCCCACCATGATATATTCAGAAATACACTGATACTGGATCGGCCGCAAACTTTTATACTGTGACCAGTTTTGTCACAAATATTGTATCCGCATACTTTAGGAGATCGCTATCACGCACTGATGTTCAAAAAGAAATATTTTATATCCATTGTAATTTATGTACCTTATTTATTTCGGCTTATATGACTAGCCAAGGTGGTCGAGCAAGTGACTAAGTTGCAACGATGTTATTGGCCATGTGCAATATGTTTTTAATAAATCGAAGTCCATTGAGCGTTTTAATTTCTGTATATTTCATTTAAGCATCTCTATGATAATTTTCCTGACTGGTTTACACATGTACCTCGTTCTCGTTATTCATGAATACACATTTTCAAGTTCCACGGCCAATGTTAAGATCTAGGACAATCGCTAGGTTTAGGTTGTTCATTTGACGTGCGGGTTGAAGTCCTTTATTCTACTAAGGAGGTTGAAGCACAACATTTTCACAGTATCTTTATCAAATACAATTTTATAGCTATATATGTGGGCCAAGCATTTCATTATTAGTCAATTTAAGACAGTTTTGATGGCATTTATATATTGTATGAAAATATTCAAGAACTTTGCACTATACTGTCAAATCGGTGCTTTCTTGTTGATTTTTCGTAAGAGACGGACCATATAATTTAGGGGATGTGAGATAGGATTTTCCTTTCAGCCAATATATATATATATATATATATATATATATATATATATATATATATATATATATAAAATTTAATGAAACCTGTATGATATGGTTCTGTTTGTTTTTGTTTTATTTTTGTTTTTTTATTTTTCGGGGTTTTTTGGCAAATTATCCCACACCCAAGAAAGCATAGTGTCTGTTCTCTGCCTCCTATTTAAAAAACAAAACAAAACACAATTATTTATTTGACATTCTATATGATAGCAGTGAACATGACAACTATTTATGGTTGCCATTATTATTTAAATGCCAATGCAGGACAAATTACATTTTGAGGGTTTGGGGGTGGGGGTGGTTCCTTTTTAAGAAAGCTGTTGAGGAAGAAACTTGAGTCCATCTTCCTAAGCTGCTTGCCAAAGGTGTGGCAGGTTTTCACAATATCAAATATAAAAAGATTTAAATTTCAACACAAAAAACAATGTCTTATTACACAAAAAACAATGTCTTCCTTCAAATTTTGCTCCTTTTTTTGACAAAAGACAGAAATCAGCTACAAAAAATCTAGGAATTCTCAATTTTCATTATGCTTTTTTGTACTACTATGTCACTTTTTTTTGGTATGGGAAATGAAAATTATTTCATTCGGCAAAAATTTGCTTCGAAAATATTTTTGGCTGGACATTTCAGCAATATGTTGGGACACTGTAATTTTGGGGCCAATGCAGGACTGTCAATGCAGTATGGCAACCCTAGAGCTATCTATCAGAAGTTTCAAATACAGTATATACTTGCTTATAGGTCGAGTCAAACTGCAAGCAACAAAGATCCAGTTCTGCCATAGCATAATGTGCCTGCAGATAAGGGTCTGTGTTGTTTGTTCTACTGATTACTCCTAATAATCAGCATGGACCCACATCTGCTGGCACATTATGCAGTGGCAGATCTAGGTCTGTGCAGTTTGTAGTTGGACTTGTCTTAGCCAGTACATATGTGGACATTAATAGATTTAGCTGCATCTTGGCCACAAGACAGGAGTTTTGGGGGGAGTATCCCCATCACCTATTTATCATTGTACATACAATAAAATATTTGTTACATGTACTAGAACTCAACCAGGACTCCCTTGTATAGAGATGTTTACAAGTAGGCACATTGACACTTCTTTATGTTTCAATGCTCTCAAAAACATATTCAGATATCTAGGATTTGAACACATTTTGGAAAACTCAAGTACGTTCACGACAGACAAACTAATGCATGTCATAACGCAATAACTTTTACAAAGATATGACGTATGGTGCAAAACAGTATAAATGCAAGTTTTAAATTATCTGTTTATTGCAAAATCATGAAAAGTTTTGATGGGTTTGTTTTGCAGCAATACCTGTTGTTATGCTTGGAAAAGTAACAGCTTTAAAATGTATTCAGTTTAGAATCAGCACTCATTCTCTGCAAAATTTAAACTGGTTGCTACCTAACATGTGTTATCCCAAGGTATTGGTTAGAAGTTTCAAATATTATTTGGGCATTAACAAATTTAGTAGCAACAAGAGATGAGCTGAGGGAATATTCCCTTTGACAGATGTTGTTGTTGTTGTTGTTGTTGTAGGGTTTAATTCCATTTTTCAGCACGCAATAGGCTATACATGGTGGCCGGTATTAATGGTGGAGGAAGAACCCGGGAAAACCCCGGAAAAAACCACTGACCCACGAGAAGCTACTGGCAAGCTTTCTCACATACCCACATTGGCCGAATCCGAGACTCGAACCCACGCAGACAGAGGTAAGATGGCAGTGATCCGTAACGGGTAGCACGTCACATCAATTATCAACCCATCTTTTGTTACAAACAATAAAATACTGGTTACATCAATCATAAACCCATGTTTTGTTACAAACAATAAAATACAGGTTACATCGATTATAACCCCACTCCTTTGCAAACAAATGTTTATAGAAAAACAGGGTGACACTTTTTTAATGATTCAAGGCTCTCAAAAGCATACTCAGATATTTTGGATTTGAACACGATTTGAAAAAAAACCCAAACTATAGTATATTTTCAGTGGATAACTGATGCATGCCATACAGCTAGAACTTTGATAAAGATATTATGTTTGGCAGTAAAACAGCTTAAACACAAGTCCTATATGATCTAAAAAATCAAGAACAGTTTTGATTTTGGGAGATACCTTTTTTATGCTTGGAAAAAAACAGCTTCAAAACTTTACCCAGTTTAGAATCAATACTCGTTCTCTGCAAATTGAAACTGGCCATAACCAAACATCTATCTCAAGGGATGCTAGATATTGCCCCTTTTGTGAAAAACAAAGCAGAAGATGAAAACTATTTTTTCTATCTTTACACCAAGTATAAAGACAGGAGGAATATTGTATTTCATAATTTAGAGCAAGTTGGAAATGACAATAATATGGATATGTACAGGTTATTTTGCCATTTGCTTATAACAAGACACATTTATTTATTAATTATGTATATGAAATGTATTAATAAAGGCAAGGTTTAATAGGAGAGATGTAATGATATGTCGTCAATAAATTTATCAGTAAATTTGCTAACAACTCTCTAGGAGATTTGCTTCTATTGTAATATATTATTTTCTTACTTGAAAATGTTTCAATAATTGAAATTTAATTAAAATTATATGTGTCTATTATAAAAAGATGGATGGATGATGGATGAGAGTGAGAGAGAGCAAGCAAGTTTTGAATTATGATATTTTATATTAGATTCTTAATAAAACATTGTGTTGTCATTGATATATCCTTTTGTTAAATGAAACAGTTATCTATCTTGTTATCTATCTTCACCTTGCCTAGCCTCATTTTATCTTATGAAAAATAGGCAGAGAACAACTCATTGGTCTAATTGTTTGTCTGACCATTGTGAGATATCCTAAACTGCCCATCAGTATGTCTGACCATTGTAAGATGTCCTAAACTGCCCATAAGTATATCTGACCATTGCAAGATGTCCTAAACTGCCCATCAGTACATCAGACCATTGCAAGATATCCTAAACTGTCTATCAGTATGTCTGACCATTGCAAGATGCCCTAACTTTCTGGTAAAGATTTGTGAAAGGTACCATAGTCATGTTGCCACAGTAACTATCTATCTGCAATACAAGTGTAATTTTTTGCTTCTGTCCCTAGGGTCTCAAGTGGGTGGTGGTGGTAATGGTCAGATGGCGTGACAGTTTAGTTCTCTTTAAGATGGATTCACCAGAGACTAGAATTGCACAGTAATTGGTCTCTATGCCCTATTTTAAGTTGTGTCCGACTTCTTATTGATATGCAAATGAAGCCCTCAGTTACTGCTGTAGCACTTGAGATCAAAGGAACAGCAGGTTACCTATTCCTTGGAGCTATTTAATATCTGGTGCTTTATTACCAGAAGTTTCTAAAGCTGAAATTTGATTAAAGAGCGCAATTTTCAGTCAGCTTAAAGGTTTCGCTCGTGTTACAATTTTTTTTTAAAGAAGCATAGAAAGTAAAAGTAAGTTACATTAGCATATTTTTATGTCATATCTATCATTTTCTATATGTCATGTCTTTCATTTTTATATGTCATGTCTGTCATTTGTATATGTGATCTATTTAATATATTTATTCATGTATCTTCTATATTTTATATCAATGTATTTTTGTATCTTCTCAGAATGTAAAGTTAGTTGTATAATTGTTGTAAATGAGATGCAATGTGGTGTACACATTGTGTACCATAAGGTAATAACTCAAATGCCCGTAAGTCCCAATGAAACAACATATATCTGGTGAAGCAGAGGAGAGGTATGTTCCTGTGTAATTCTAGTCTTGAGATTTATACATTGGGATTTCTGAGTCACTGTCTGGAGATGAGAGTGAATACTGGGGTGAAGGGGATTGGGAAGTTGGAACATGAAATTTGTAATTGCAAGCCATCAGAGTTGCTGTTGTTGCTTTTAATTTTGGTATTTGATTAAAAGAATTTATAAATCAATATATTTTTTTAATTTTCTATTTGGATCAGCGTAAATTTAGGAATTTTTTTTAGCACAGTATTTACTTTTGTTTTTAATGGCACCATTTTTATGTCTGTCTGTCCATCTCTCAGTCTGTTAATCACACTTTTTTTTCTCCTAAATTGCTTAGTTAATATTAATTAAACTTTACTGATAGTGTATGAATGCCATTATGGTAAGCATGTTCAAATGAGACATCAACTTTGGCTTCCTAATCTTGAAAGACAGCTACTTTATCTAACAAATTCTGGGTTCACTGTTGGTGGGGTCAAGAAATAGGATTAGAGGGTCTGAAATGGTACTGTTTCCAATGAAACAATATGTGGAAAGCATGGTGAATTGTTGGAGATAAGCCACTAAAGCTGCGCTAGTTTGAAGTTATTAATTTGAAATATCTGCCTTTATATTCTGTCTTAATTTGCCTATTTCTATAGCCAAATGTTGTAGAACAATTGATCATTGGGTTCTTAATTTATAGTTTCATCATTACATAAATTTTTATGTTTTTACATCATTCCAGATTTCTGCATGATATCTTTAGCACCAGTATTCCAGTCCCCTGCCTGTAGTGAATTGTCTTGTTAAATGGCCAAAAGGATCCTTATGGATGGATTTGTAAAGCCTGGCTTTGAACATTTCTTGGAAACATTCAGGTATTTCTTGATGGATATAACAAATACAACATAATCTTGTTAGATAAAACACAGTTGACTCAAACAGGCAGGATCACTAGAACCTATTTTTTAGGACCACACAAATATTTTTCAGTGACTAGAACTTTGGATTCCTGACACTGATGCATAAGATTTCTAGGGTGTTCCAGCTACCAAAATACTAAAGTACTGTACTTAATTTATGCCAGTAACATGACTCCAAAAAGCATCTTGAAAGTCTCAGTTGGATGCATATGTGTGTAAATATTCTACATCCTGTTTTTGTTATCAGACTCAGAATATATTTATTATATACCCTTCATTTTGTGATAAAGGCCAGTATTGCCATCATTATACAATTTCTGATAATGCTACTGTTGCCTTCATTATACAATTTCTGATAAGGCTACTGTTGCCTTCATTATACAATTTCTGATAAGGCTACTGTTGCCTTCATTATACAATTTCTGATAAGGCTACTGTTGCCTTCATTATGCAACTTGTGATAAAGGCTACTGTTGCCATCATTATACAACTTGTGATAAAGGCTACTATTACCTTCATTATGCAGCTTGTGATAAAGGCTACTATTACCTTCATTATGCAGCTTGTGATAAAGGCTACTATTGCCTTTATTATACAACTTGTGATAAAGGCTACTGTTGCCATGCTTATACAACTTGTGATAAAGGCTACTATTGCCTTTATTATACAACTTGTGATAAAGGCTACTGTTGCCATGCTTATACAACTTGTGATAAAGGCTACTATTGCCTTCATTATACAACTTGTGATAAAGGATTCTATTGCTTTCATTATACAACATGTGATAAAGGCTGCTATTGCCTTCATTATACAACTTGTGATAAAGGATTCTATTGCTTTCATTATACAACATGTGATAAAGGCTGCTATTGCCTTCATTATATAACTTCTGATAAAGGCTACTATTGCCTGCATTATACGTGTGATAAAAGCTACTGTTGCCATGCTTATACAGCTCAATATTTTGAACTTGCCCATCAGCTTGCCTGGCTGAATTGCAGCTTGTCTGGGTGCATGGAGCAAGTGGATTTATTATACCTTGCTTAATAGAAAGTTACTAACTTTATGAAAAATATTTGCATTTAACCCCTTTTTCTGTCTAATTTTCTGTCAATTTTTAAAAAATAAAAAAACATAACCTTTTTCTATGTAGGAATTGAGAAACTGGAATTTCAGTCTGATTCAAATTGAAATCTCCAGCATAATAGAAATCTGACATTCACCTGAAGTTTCTCCACCTACTTATTTTTTGTGGTCTATCATTCTTTGCTAGAATTATCATTACACAACGGCAGACCTGGATTGGTGCAGTTTGCACTTGGACCCAACTTGCAAGTAAGTATAGACAGTAATAAATTAACAAATTAGTGGTGCTTGCAGAGAAATGTAGTTTTGTCACATGTTGTTTAGTCAGTTAAATTACAGACTAAATAAATTAGAGTGAGAATTGTTATTTCTGTTGATGCTGACTTACACTTTTAAATAGGTCCAACTTAAGCAGTGGACTTGAGAGAGGTGGTTCATTTGCAGCTTACTACAGAGGCCAATTGGTGGTCCATGTTTGGGGAGGCTACTGTGACTTTGATTCACGTCGACCCTGGAAAAAGGATACACTTTCCTGTTTCTTCTCCTCCACAAAAGCCGTCTGTGCTATTGTCATTGCACACCTTGTTGACAGGTATGCTTTTTCCCTCATTGAATGAAAAACTTTTCCTTGTTGTCAGCTGGGCAGAAAATGTCAGTTAACAATCCAAAGTTCAAAATTAAGAACCATGCTTAGATTATTCCAAAATCATTTGAATTTTGTTTGCTATTGTACAGTCCTGGTGGTTCAAACCTTTCCCACTCATCCTTTAATGAACATTAGTCATTTCCACTCACACACGCACTCATTATCCTCCCTGTCTGTCAACTACTGGTTGACTAAACCTGTGGGATGATTCAACAATAAAATGTTGGGGCTTTCACTCCTAGAATTGGAAATGTTTCATTTCAAAACAAGTGTTTGATGGAATTTTTAATACATTAGGCTATTGATTTTTAATTACTTAACCTATATGATTAATAATTTTTGTTCCAGTTCATTTTCATGTGTCTTTTTATAGAAGATTTAAAGACTAACATTAAAATATTGAAATTAATATTATAAACCAAAACTAGTTATATAATTTTGTTTTTGTTTCTTGAAGTTGCCTTTTTAAACAGTAGTGGTAGTAGAAGTTGCTGGGTTTTTTTTGTGTTCATGGTTTATACAAAAACAGGTTATTTTCATAATAAGTCTTTAATATGAGACAAGTTTATCTGCTATTCATCTAGCATAATATAAATTAAGGCTGCTTCATGACAGTTATGTATGTTAAAAGGTATTACTGGAACAAAGGTGCCGTATGATCATCAAGTTAAAGTTCCGTTTTAATGGAGAGAAATCTCTGTAGCATATTTGCTGAGCAATCACAAGTCAAGAAATGCTAACAGAAGCATGAAGTAGTGTCATGAAAATTATGATTTAGTTCAGTAGAAGTAATGTAGATGAAAAGTCAATAAGCATTTCACACAAGACCAAGTACTATATATACTTGCATATAAGTTGACCCCCCTCACCATCTGAATACTGGTAAAACTTTAAAGAGTGCATGACCCTTGCATAAGGTGACCCATATGTCCAGCCATATTGAAAAATCTTGTTATTTCTACTCCATCTGTATGGATGATCATCTTTTCATGGGGGTTTCAGTACTGGAGGTCCTGTGGGTTCATGTTAGGCATGTGATCTCGTGTTCGGTGATCTGCAATGACAATACATACCAATAGTCAACAAGAAACTTAAAAATTACCAAGTTTAGACCTTGTCTTGCAGATAATCCAACCTCCCTTCTTCAAGGCTTTTATGTTTTCATAAATTACCTGTTCTGATATATGAGTATATATGGCATACCTTGGTAGATAAATCTCAGGCCTTGTGTTGAAACTTAGTAATTCAAGGCACAAATGTGCGTATCAGCCATTACCAGTATGTACTTCAACTATCCAAACATCTAGTCACAAAAAGTTTCTAATTAAGGAAGGAATTTTGTTTTTGTTTGTTGAAGTTGGCTTTTTAAACAGAGTTCAAAACCCAATCAACATATCTTAACCAGCATCCACTGCTACTTTATATTTCTTGCTAAAACCACCACCAACATATCTTAACCAACATCCACTGCTACTTTATTTCTTGATAAATCCCTATCAAAATATCTTAACTGACTTCCACTGCTAAATAGTTGGGATAGTTGAAGTGTATATTGGTAATGGTTGATACACATTCATTGCTTTGAAAATGTTGGAGCTGTTTGCTTTCTTGTCAGCAATTTGACAATGAACATATATTTGAGAATCAGAATGCTTACAGGATCCATGCTATGGGGTGATTTGGGTGAAATATTCTCCTTAGAGTCTTCAGTTTCACCCGAACAGGCCCAAAATGCTAAGTTTACTTTGCTTTGCATTGATTTCATGATTTTACCCCCACCCTATTTTGTTTCAATACAAAGAATTAATAATCTACATGTAATGTAGACATAAACTTTGTGTGAATTTTCCCGTTTTAGAGGAAGGTGAAAAGATAGAAAAATAAGTCTTATGAATTGTAATCAGTTATGGCGCTAATTTGATGATCGTAAATACCAGAAATTACTTTGCTACCTACAAAATTCCTGCTGAGACTACTCCAGTGGCCTAAATTGTTAGAGCATCTGCCTCAGATGTTGGACATCGCGGGTTCAAAACCCTGGCGGAGTCATACCAACTTATAAAAATGGTACTAGCAGCTGCCTCACTTGGCGCTCAGCATTAAGAGGTTAGTGTTAGGATTGGTCAGCCTGGTGTCAGGATAATGTGACTGGCAGGGACATGATGCTTCATGTCTGTGGCATGATGCTCCAGTGCTAGACATCACTATAAATTGCCAATCTGCAGACATCTTAGCAATGTGACTACAATTGTTAAAGCTACATTAAAAGTAAAAAAAAACCTACAAACACACAATTTCTGCTGAAAATTCAATCATGATCCATGAAAAACAAGTAAAAAATTGAATTTTTTTGTAGTCCACTCTGAAGCAAATTATTGCTCATTGGATGTATATAGGGTCATTACTAATAAAATCAGTCATTTTATTCATTGTTACATCATATAGAAATATGTAATGTGGGCTTCTGCTATGGAAGATGCTGCTGATTTTTGACTGTAACCTACTTTAGAGGTTGCCATTTTATGCTGTATTATAGTGAAGCAAAACAAAAATATTTTTTATAAACTTTTAATAGTATTTCATCATCATTTTAATAATGTGGCATGAGAATATGAAGAAGAAAACATTAGTTTCATATGAATATTTTTAATTTTTGTACCCTCTTCTGCCTATTTTTGACAGCTTCACCCAATTTTTTCTAGAGAGAGGTAATTTTGCCCAAATATTAGGGTTCAGCTTGGACCCAGCCTTATTATGATGTACCGCATGATGTATGGATATGTATCATGGGCCAGTGGCCTGTGTTACAAATAAACACTAATTATTACTTTCAAAAAATGCCAAACATTTGTATGATTCGGATGACTTCAGATAAGAATAAACTTAAGGTAAAATTACAGTTCTGAGCTAGTAACTCATGTTATGGATATGAATAGAATTTGGAAAATGTTCTGGCATGCAAGATTTACTAACTTTTGATTGAGATATTTGAGAAAATAAAATCTTGGGCCCTCAGCAGAAATTGGGGCCACCAGGCAGCCTTAATCAATGTAGCAGCATCATCCTTGAAAAGGAGTGTCCTTCTATGACCTGGGTGGACAAGTCTACCTGTGTTCTACCCACCCATCCACCTAGTCTTCTTCAGGGGTATGGCTGGACTCCATATACATGAAGATAAGCTTGCTATAATTAGATATATTTCAAATGAAATCTTTGATCAATGACATAAGAATATTCATATGCATTGCAATAGGAATATGAAAAACTATGACACCATTCCTTTAACAAAATTTGCATATGATCTTTATAAACTGAAGTCTTTGCCTAGCATATTTAATGAAATAGGCTTGTTTATTTTATATAAAAACTTGGACCAATTTAAATAATGTGTCCATTTATAAATGTAATAACTAGATTAAGAACTGCATCAGAAGAATAAAGGATTATGTTCAGATTTAATGACAACAGAGTGTTGTATTGAATGCCAGATCAGGTGATTATAAGGTAAACAGTTACATTTTTAAGAGTATGCTAATTATACGAGGATCTTGAAATGGCATGGTTCTTTTAATCTACTCCTGAATAAATAAAAAATGATTTCTTTGTAGTGGAAAAATCTTTTCAAGTCATATCTTTTTTCTCTCTCCTTTTCAACTGAAAAATCATAAAATATTTTGTCATAGAATTTACAGTAATGCAGGGCTGGGGGCAATACCTCCTTCTAGTGGGTGGTCCAGGGGCAATGCTACAGGTGGGAGTATTGTTGTGCCTCCCATAATGGTTTTGGTACAGTAACAGGTAGACCATCTAACTCTTGATGGAGAAACATGAAATTTGATTTTAAAATAATTCTTTTTTAAAATTTTGTATAAAATTCATATTTCTGAGATTTTTTCCTGATCATCTTATGGTTCTGTTCTTACCATGCAAAATTATCAGGTTCATTGATAGTGATATTGAACCATTGCAATATGTTCTCTGTTCTTGAATGAAATGACTATCCCTTTTCTTAGCTGATAACAAAACCATATTAAAAGATATTAAAAAGAAATTTGGGAAAGCGCAAGTTGCCAGTTGATACAATCAAAAAAGGAAAATAAGAAAAGAATGAGTTTAATAATAATATACAAACTAAGATCAATAATAATAATTAGAATTAATTAGAATTCAGTAATAGGCCTCTGGCCCATACTACGAAATATAATACTAAGTAAATACAGTCTACACAATTTTGTACAGACGTTTTATGTGGTTATGTTGTAAATTGTAGCTTTTATCATACTTTGCCTTATCAAATTTCTTAACCCATCAAGGAAGTTGTATAGTTATCAAATAAAGTGTCTTGCATCTAAGGGTTGTTGGAAAAATCAAACCTATGCACTGATACATTGTAGCTAAGTTTCTGAGAGAAGTCAGTGTCACCTTCAGTATGTCTGAAAAGATAATTCCTCTGTGTCATCACAAGCCGTGCTTAACATTCGCAAAAAATGATGCTACATTGTCTTCTGTAAGACGAAGATATTCCCATTGACTAAGGGTACAGTTATCAATATTAGTTTCCCTTCCAGAAGATGAAGATATTCTCATTGACTAAGGGTACAGTTATCGATATTAGTTTTCCCTTCCATAAGAAGGAGATATTCCCATTGACTAAGTGTACAGTTATCAGTATCAGTTTTCCCTTCCATAAAATGAAGATATTCCCGTTTTCTAAGGGTATAGTAACTGTTATCAATATCAGTTTTCACTTCCATAAGACAAAGATATTCCCACTGACCGAGTATACAGTTATCAATATCAGTTTTCCCTTTCATAAGACAAAGATATTCCCATTTACTAAGGCTACAGTTATCAAATATATGTTTTCCATTCCATAAGACAAAGATATTTCCATTGACTAAGGATACAGTTATCAGTATCAGTTTTCCCTTCCATAAGACAAAGATATTCTGATTGACTAAGGGTACAGTTATCAGTATCAGTTTTCCCTTCCATAAGACAAAGATATTCCCACTGACTTAGGGTACAGTTATCAATATCAGTTTTACCTTCCATAAGACAGATATTCCATTTACTTAGGATACAGTTATCAGTGTCAGTTTTCCCTTCACCCACCTGGGTACATATTCTCCTCATCAACAATTATAGTAGTTGTGATTTGAGAAGTGCAGCCTCGATGTCACAAATCTTGACATTGTGTAAGTGAAGAATATAATTGAAAATGCATAGATTCATGCAAATTCCAACTGCCCATTCAATAATATAACTAAATATTTCATAAGGACATATCCTATAATCAACTACACAGCAATCAGTGAGTTATACATTTGAACTGACCCTTTTTATCATCAGTCTTCCATTCATATTACTGTATGGACATTAAAATTTCATCATAAAGACCTGAATGCTACTTGTATATACTAAAAGTGGGAATCTTAATTTGTTAGATATTTCATGTGCACTGGGAAGACCTGATGCCCATTCAGTCATTTAATCAGGAGGTGTATAGCAATTTAATTATACCACCAAAATGCGACCTCTGTGGAAGCAGCCAATAGACTTTTTGTAAAAAGCCTGATATGCATGCATAATGGAGGGATGGAGCACAGTATGTGCAAGTGAAAAATAGTACCCATAAAACTTATCTTTTGTTTTACGATATTGTTAAAATGATGAGTATATTTCCACCAAGCATGGGTGACTACCTCTGACACCACTTTTTGTTTCATTAAAAGGTTTTGCTTATGTTTATGTGTAGCAGTAACTTGTGTGTCATATCCTTGCCAGGATCTCCTCAAAAGAACAATATGTGTGTTTCTTAATCATTTTCTTCACAAAGAAGGACTTGCAGGACTAATAGCCAGATACCAAATGAACTACTGATCATCTTTATGTTGATCACATTTTTGATCTCAACAAAAGAAAATTCCAAAGGGTCTTATATATTCAGCATATGTGTGTACATGTATTTAGCTGTTGCTTATATTGCAGGAAGCCATCTGACTTAAAGTTAACAGCTACAGTTGTAATCCAGCTATTAGCAGAGCAAGTTGGATAATTAATTGATGATTGTATGTAAATATTTAATTAAATTTATTGCTGGGGATGGGAAATCTGAAATGTCAGTGATTTCTGGGCAAGACCATCAGTCATTCATATGTTGTTGTAGATCTGTCTTTGGTAATTCTGTATATAGCTCTCTCTCTCTCTCTCTCTCTCTCTCTCTCTCTCTCTCTCTCTCTCTCAGGCATGTGAGAATTTTGTAAATTGTATTTTCAGTGGACATTTAGCTAGGAAAAAAATCAATTGTTCTTTTATTTTATATATTCATGAATTGAGACTGCATGCATCCATCATTTAGCCCACATATTTAATCCTTCTCTTTCACCATTTGTTCTCTCCTTCTGTTGTTCTTGTAGTTTAATTTGACATCTTTTCCTAATCATGATTAAGTTAAATCAATGAAATTCACTTTAACCTGATATCCTTCAGGACATTTTTCAGTGACGACTCTTAGTCTTTAATATCTATCTTGCTCTCCATACTTTGACTTGTTAATTTTTAAAAAAATTTAATATCCATGTAAACATATTGATATATGTGTAGCTAAGCACATCTTTTCCAACAAAATATCAGTGCATCTGCTTCAGACCGATATGGTTATTAAAAGAACTATGTTTTAGTAAAATGGATAAAGAAATACGTACTGCTACATCCACCAATGACACATCCTTCCACTGCTGAATAACAACGGTGATTTGCAATGTGGCATTCCTCCATTGGTGTCACATGGACTCTAGTCAAGTTGTGCATGACTTAGGGGGCTTATTTTTACATTTACTTAAATATCTTGCCCACCATTGATCGCATGAAGTAAAAAAAAGATATTGCATAAAACATCACTGGATAATTTAGGGTTCTTAGATTTCTGCTTTAAAATACTGTACCAAATTTTTGTGGTTTTCACGGGTAATGGAATATGAACCAAGCCAGTATTCATAGCTTGCCTCCCCTGATCCATACAGTATGCCATGGTAAAGCTTCACTTGTTTGTATTAATAATTGTCTGTGTGTGTGTGTGTGTGTGTGTGTGTGTGTGTGTGTGTGTGTGTGTGTGTGTGTGTGTGTGTGTGTGTGTGTGTGTGTGTGTATATATATATATATATATATATATATATATATATATATATATATATATATGCATTGTATATGAATGACAAGGAACTGTTTACACTGGAAATTTATTATGATTTAAATAATTTCTGCATTCAATATTATTTGAACTTGAAAGCTCTGAATGAATCAAATGCTGTAATAGTTATCAAGGCAAAACTAACAGTTTACACTGTCCTTCATTTTATTCATGAAGCATATATTATATATCCATTTATAATAATGAATACTCAATAAAATGTTGTTTAATCAAATGAATTTTGCAAACATCTGAGAAACATGTAAGCATTAAAGCTGAAGACAATATAATGTGTGGGTCCTTTTTTAAGCAGAGATATTCTTGAATAGGTTGGGTCGGGAATCCGGGCACATTTTTACATCCTGGCTTTTTCAGTACATAGTTACGACTGCCGAGGTGAAAACAACCGCCATTGTTCTAGTGAGTTTCAATAACGTGTGGGAGGCATTTATACAACATTTTAAGATATGCCTAAGATTTGCAGTGTTGGTGGGTACACAAACCATCAATTGCACAAGGAAAATTATTATAAACGCAGTGTGGATAAATCCACATGGGTTGAAAAATATACAACTTTTAGTGCTTATTTATCAAGGTTTAATAGGACAATTAAAGAATAATAATAATGGAAAAATATATATTAATGAAAACTTTAAAAAATAATTAGGATCACAGGTAATACCGACTGAAGATTTCAGATTTTGATATAGTTTAATTTAAAAAAATAGTTTTAAGAAAAAAGTACAGTTACTTCAGCAAAATATTTTCTTAAAAAGAAAAACTTATCAGGTGTATCTGTAAGATAGTAGCAAACATCAGGACATGTAACTTCTTTTTTGGCACTAGACAGATGCATCCCCCCACCCACTGATCAAAAAAAAAAAAAGAAAAGTGTTTTATGTGTTCTTGTAACCCCCTAAGCTGTGATGCATTGATTTCTTTTATATACAGAATTTTGATCAAAATTTATTTAATAACAAATTTTTGATGGGCTATTTTTTCCTAGTGTATCTAAAGGGTCGTTCATCTGATCTAGGTTTCAATCTCCTGGTTGGAATCCCTCCCCTTTTAATCTCCAGTAACCTTTGCTAAGGGTCCCCGATGTCCTGTGTATGCTATATGTGTATTTGCTATATTGTTTGCTTGCTATAGATCTGTGTGTAAGGACAGCATTAAATCAAATCTTTCTTCCCAGGTTCTCTCCTAAGCTGTATCATATATGTTTTATACAAGAAAAAGAAAATTTTATTTCTAGGAAATGCCAAATTTCCATTTCCTACTTGTAATTTTTGAATTTCTCCAATTTGGAATTTTTATTTTTGAATGAGACGCAGATGCTATCACAAAATACAAATCAAATCCAAGTGTCTTTCTGTGTGTGTTGTTGTGAGACACTTCTCATTTTTTACCTGGCTAAGTTCATGAATGAGAAGGCTATGCATAACTTAAGGAGCCGCATTCTTTTTATTCATTTATCATGCTTCCCTTATTTTGTAGGCATAGCCTTATATAACATCTTGAATTTTGTTTTCATATGACCAAAGGGCTTAATTTTTCTAAAAACCTTCAGGCCATTTTGTTGGGTTATTTACCAAAATATCTTCTGGAAATTTACAAGGATAATCATTAATTTCCACAACTTCAAGTTTCTGTAAATATTGTGCTATCCAGCGTTTCTTTGTAACCATAAGACATTTCAAGAATGGCCAACTGATCTTATGATCCTTGCATTTATATTAGTCATTTTATAAAGGTAAAGTGTACAATATACAAACTATATAACAAAAACAGTCTTCAAACTACCTTGACACTAATTGGTGTATATTGTCGTGTACACATACATGTACGTGACACACACACACCACTGCCACACTTATCAACCTAAAATATATTACGTCTATAACAATAATCGACAGACACACACTCGTGGTTTTATATCCTTGAACAGAAGACTATGCAGCACTTCTGAGCAGAAAACAGAAATAATAAACAAAATATAGGTAAACTGAATCGGCTTGCAAATATCGAACATAACTAATGCTACCGTACTGTTGCTAAGCAATTGTTTTCACCTCTGCAAGATGGCAGAAAGTAGGTCACTAAACTTGTGACATCATGCCGACCCAACCTACAACATTAATGACTCTATCCAAGAAACTATCCAGCATAATACAGTAGATGGATCATGTTAGACACTGTTTAATATTGAATAGATAGGTTAATTTGAAAGCAATGATTGTGTCTGATTTAAATATTAGTCATTTCATGAATAAAATAATGTTTATTGATCACAAGTACTATTCATTATTCTAATGAGTACTTGGAACACATTGTTATTACTAATTGTATTTCATACAAACTACTAAATAAACAATCATCATATCAGTCCAGCCCATTTTAATCATGTCTGTCCAAAGTGATACTTTGTCATGTGTGGAGATAATCCACTTTATGTTACTTGGCTAAGGTGTAGATGTTTCAAGTTGATACGAATGTACATCACTTGATTTGCATTGTACATCACATGATTTAAGTTCCTCCTTGGATAATTTGTTAACAAATAAATCTGGGGATTTTGTGCATGCTGTTGGCACAGTAATGCCATTTTCCTTTAAATGAAACAACAGCCCTCTTCCTGTGATGTGCTTGGAAAATATCAAAAAGCACTACCCTCTCCTGTTCACACCAACTAAAGGGGTGGAGAGTCACATACAGCATTCACATGGTATCAGAATCTAGTTAACAAAGATGACTTCTTACCATCGGACAGATCTGCAGCTGTAGGTTTTTGCTCTTTCTTTTACTTCCATAAGCAATATTGTGATAGCTAGGTGAGTAAAGCACAACTTTGATATATAACTATTTATACATTGAGAAGATAGAAGCTTTTGACTTTGTTTTAACTTCTAATTCCAAATTGTTGAGAGCTTTACGCTCTGATCATGATTTTTTAAGAGCATGGAGAACACCAAATTGCAGTCTTAAATACAGCAGCGGAGTTAAGCTTGTTTGCATCTACATACAGGCAAAGGGTATCAGTATCATCTTTTATTCAGATCTCTACAGACTAAAGAAAAATTCAGTTACATCATTAAACTCTGGCATGGATACATAAACAAGGATGCAGTTACATATCTCTCTGTTACATACAAGATATGACTGCAGATCAATATTAGTTTGGTTTTTTTTACATTCCATCACTCAGTTCATTATCTAGATTAAAACCTGTTTGTGCTTTATTTTTCTTTTCTGTTTCTGTCTTTTGCTTATTTTCTTCAAAAAAAATTTAACTTTCCTATCAGAGAACTTTTTTGCCCTTCCATCTTCCCTCATTGTGCTTTATTTCTTCTTGCAGGGGCCATTTGGACTACAGTGAAAGAGTCAGCAAGTACTGGCCTGAGTTTGCTCAGAATGGGAAGGAAAACATCACACTGGAACAACTGGTCAGCTTGCAGGTAAGGTAAGATGGCAGCCAGATAGCGCTGTGGTGAGATACTTGTGTTGAGAAATCACAATTTGTAGCTCTCAGTACATCCATAGTACAGTGAAAACACATTTAGAGGAATAAAATAGTTCAGTCAGTTAAGTGTCTGACTCATAGCCAGTGGGTCATGAGTTCAAAGCCCAGTGCCGACATGCTGTTTTGAGTACCCTGAGCAAGGTACTTCGTCTCAGCTCAGCTTTTTAGAACCATTCTTGATGGCAAAATTTTCTAACATTTAATGTTACTTGCTGAAAATAAAAAGTCACATTAAATAAAGATTGTAATTATTAATATTATTATTATCATTACTACTACTATTATTATTATCTCTCATCTAAGATTTGGATTGTCCTGAAATTGGAATAAGTGATATTGCCCCAAAATTTCAATGGCATCAAGTTTGCTGAAGATGTATTAATGGCAGTTAATAATATGAGTGTTTAATATCAGAGTTCGTAGCCAAAAATTGATACATTTATCCAGGTCACTGATTGGGACTACCACTAAAGAAAATCCATTTTTTTAGGAAATTAATCTAACATATTGATAAATTTATCTACATGCATTCTGTATCACAAACATAAAGAATTATAGATGGTCTTTCATTTGATTAAATTAAAGTTTGAAAATAATTTACTTTTATGATGTGATGCATTTGCAGTATGTGAAAGAAAGATATTTGTTCATGGTTTTGCAAATTTGGAATGTATTTTTCATACATTGGAAAACTTAATTTTTGTCCGTACAGGGGCAACAGCTATTTTTTTTGCAAGTGCTGCTTTAAAAATTGTTGTATGCCAGCCTCCCAGTGGTTTCTCACTCTCTGTAAAGGTAAGATGTCAACTGGGGTCTCATATTTCCCTTTTTGGAGTTATTGTTACTTTAGCTGGCAGGACTGTGAATAAATATCACTCAGTGATGTACTTTATTAACATTTACCAGAAATCAGATTATTGAAAGCAAAGTAACAAAACATTAAAAATTAAATTCTCTTTTCTTTTTTGATAAAAATTCAACATTTAACCTAAAGAAACAAATATTTTGTTTTCCTTGATCTTTGTGTAGGCAGGTTTGGTGACATTAGATGACTACAAACTGTCAGAAATCAGAGATGATCCTAAAGGGCTTGAGAAAAAGCTGGCAGCTCAGAAACCCTTTTGGAACCCAGGTACAGGAAAACCAAAGGATATACCGTGGAATTTGAGAAAATGGGTCTTACACAATAAAAAATTATTTCAAAACTCGAAATTTTGAGGGAACCAGAATTTACTATTCTTTATTTTGATTCCTTGAAATTACCAGCTACCAGTAGATGTGAACATTTCTCAAAACTATGGTATCAACCAAGCTTCTTTTTCATGGTCCACTGTAAGTATCAAATATCATATTTGCAGGGTTAATTTTTCATGATACCAAAACTATTAACACTGTTAGCAGTCTACGTAGAATGTCATAGTTATATCAGCAGTCAATGATTTTCTCCAGGCACTCTAGTGTTGTGTTGGATGGGTTGGATTATACCACATTAAATGCAACACATGCAGAAACTTGTAAGATGCTGTCTACAGAATTATTTTATTGTTGTAATGTGTTGTTGTTGTTGTTGTTGTTATAGGGTTTAACGCCATTTTTCAGCACAAGATAGGCTATACATGGCGGCCAGTATTAATGGTGGAGGAAGAACCCTGGAAAACCCCGGGAAGAACCACCGACCCACGAGAAGCTACTGGCAGGCTTTCTCACGTACCCACGTTAGCCAAGCCTGGACTCGAACCCACGCAGACAGAGGTGAGATGGCAGTGATCCGTAACGATCAGCGCTTTAGACCACTCGGCCACTCGGGGCCCCTGTTGTAATGTGAATCAAACACTGACATATAATGCTCAGTACAACACAGTGCAGTGCTCAGTACAACATAATGCAATGCTCAGTACAACACATGCAGGACTCAATATGACATGCAATGCTCAGTATGACACATGTAATGCTCAATATAACACATGCATTGCTTAATATGACACATGCAATCAATGCTCAGTACAGAAAAATGCAATACTCAGTACAACACATGCAATGCTCATGTAATGCCTTGTACAATAAATCCAGTGCTCAGCACAACAAATGTAGTGCTCAGTACAACACATGTAATACTCAGTACAACACATGCAATGCTCAGTATGACACATGCAGTACTCGGTACAACACATGCAGTGCCCAGTACAACACAAGCAATGCTCAGTATGACAAGAGAATAATGAGTAAAAGTTGTGGTAAAATCTTGTGGTCCAGTATACTTGAGGTATACACCAAAATATGAACCATTCTGCTACAATAGATGCCTAATATGACACACAGCTCTCTGTGATTTGTTATAGATTCAGTCATGCAAAGTACATGTTACTTCAGTGAAGTAATGAACTGCAGTCATTCTTAAATTCAAAACACGACTCTAAATGCACTAATAATACCCACTGCAAGTTTGTGGTAGAGATACTAGCACAGCTGATCTGGTCTCTGCAGCTAAGATCATCACAGTGTTGAAGCTTGTGAAAGTATAAGCATTTATATGGTATGTTTAGTTGCTTGACATCTGCAAAAAAATAATGTGTAATAGAAGACTTACTACAGTAAGGTTAAATTGGACTGTAAAATCTGAGAAGCCTTAGTCTGGGTAGGTATGCATTAACATCTCTGAAAAATGGTTTATTGTTCTTTCTCATAGGCTCAGCGAGCAAGAAAAATATCTACTTTGTCATTTTTGTCAAGTTGATATGAAATACAAAAAATATTTTGTCATTCATGTCAAACTGATGTGAAATAAAAATAACCACTTTGTTATTCTTGTCCAATTGATATAAAATAAAAATAACCACTTGCTCATTCTTGTCAATAACCACTTTGTCATTCTTGTCAAATTGATATGAAATAAAAACAGCTACTTTGTCATTCCTGTCATTTGATATGAAATAAAATTAACCACTTTGTCATAGAGTTGGCATAGATTTGCATTAATTTTCTGATTTTTAAAATATGCTAAAGATTAACAAGTAAACATTATTTGGCCTTTAAAAATTTATATTTAATGAATAAAATTCACAAGAACATTCTAAGTACATGTCAGGCAAATGATGTTCAAGGTTAATTCACAGTTTAATTAGGTTCATCTGGTGTCTTACATGTCTCAGTTGACATGCTTGTCTGTGACTGAAACAAAATTTGTATGTATTGCTGAAAGTGAAATCCCTCTCTCTGTACTGTTAGCTTTTGTCACCTAGTACCACTGAATGGCAGCCCATACGGCAAGATTTTAACTTAGTGCTCAGTTAATGCCATCCAGTGCTTGCCTTACTGAATGCAGTTGATGTTACAGTACTCGGAGACCCGCAGTGGTCCATATCAAATCCAACAGCAACATATTGGTTAACCATGGTTGGCATAGACATATCTCTGTATTGAATTCCTACACATTTTCATGCACCCTTCTTTGAGGCAGCTTTTAACTTTAAAAACATTAACTAGGTCAATGATTGATACTGTGTTGCCCAGCATAAACAGTGTCTATATCACATGTATGCACATGCATGCAGAGTTAGTTTCTTTTGTTTATATTGGGGGTTCTCCACTGAGGAGGTTAATTCTGTTTCCCAGTATGGCCACACTGAGTAAAGCTCATGTGAGATTGAATTCCGAGACTGATTTTTAACCAAGACAGTGGAGTGATAACACTGACATTAAACATGCATTGTGATAGTTCCAATCTCAAACTCCACCGATTCCACTTCCCTAATGATTTTGCCAAATTGTGCCAGTGCTGTGGACGTCTGGGGGGGATTGCACCTATAAGTATATGGGTTATGGCTGTGACACATATGAATCTAATGAAGAATATTTAGCTCTGATTTTTCAGCATTCCTGTGTCCACTGCAGAGATTTGTATCATCTCTAGGCCAAGACAGTTCATGGATGTGATGCAATACATGTTGTAGGATAAAGCTGGGTTCACTTTATTTAACCATGTAGTCCTGCTCACATGGTGAAATAAAGGGATTATTTCCATTCTTTATTCAATCTTTCATGTCCATATTGGCTCTTTGGAGACACCATGTTGGAACGTTGCTTCAATTTCTTTAATCACTGTGTTTCCCAGGTTCCAGGACTATGTTACCCCTCTTTTAGGGTCACTGAATATCACAGTATTGCTTTTTGGATGGTTCTGTTGAAAAGCAGTCAGTATTAGAGAAGTTGAAGATTGTTTGCATTGAAATTTGTATCTCTACAGGGCTGTTAGCCAGGATTGCAACATTGTTAGCTACTGTGGTTGATCCTAAATAAGTGGTCTAAATCGATACCCCCGATTTTTCAGCAGGAGAATATGAAGGAGTTCATTGTTGAAGCACTTGTAGGGGGATGGGGGATAGTTTGGCACCTTGCTTAATGCCCTGGCCAATGTGGAAGTTGTTGCCACTTAGCTGATCTAGCCATTTTACCTTGCTAACTGATGAATCTTTAGGTCTTTCGGGTGGAGTAAGAGGTTGCCTTAATACTGTGTAGATACAGCTTCCTCCAGAGGCCTTTATGCCTTTGTGTTGAGATTGAGACTTGCAGTCAATACTGGATATTTTTAGTGAGTTTTTACCAACAAGAAGGGTTTATATTTACTAAGGCATATGTGGATAATATGTCCAGTATGGTAAACAAAATTTATTTGCATAATTATGTCTATAACATGTTCAGTATGGTAAAAAAAAATTAGCTGGATGTGAGCTGAATAACTTTTTTTAAAAACTTTCAGAAGCCTTTGGATATCATCCAGTAACATTTGCCCTGTATTTGGACCAGGTTGTTTCACATGCAGATCCCAAGCACAGAAACATTGCTCAATACTTCAAGGAAGAGATGGCCAATCCATTTGGTAGGATGCACAACTTTGATTGTTTTAAAATAGTTAAATTGGCAGATGGCCTATTTAGTATCTTTTATCTTTTTTTGTAATTACAGTTTTACTTAATTGTTTTCCTTAACTTCAGTTATGTAGTAAGTTCTTAACTGAAATATACCACAGGGCAAAAGAATCGGACAATTGTGTAGAGTCTCTATTGTAAACATTGCAGTTTTTGCCCAAAATAAAATATGCATCCAATAACACATACAAAAGCTGTGATTTCTTCTGATTTCCATCTTGGAAGAATTTTGTATAGGAAAAGTACATTTGCTTCAGTAAAGTTTGCTTTGTTTTGCATAAATTTGTGGATAAAAATAACGTATATACTTGCATATAAGCCGAATAATTTAGGAGAAAAAAAAGGCCTGGAAGTAGGGGGGTCGGCTTATATGCGGGCCAATGTCTAAACTTGAGAGTTTTTAAGTCATTTTGTTGATTACTGTATAGGCTGTAAATCTTGGGACATGAAAAAAATTATTTTTTCTGTGTGCTAAGACGTATGCATGTAAAAAAAAATCATTTTCGGTGTCCCGACATTATTAAACTGGTATCAAGTACTATGATTGATTTTGTTATTATTCTGCATGTGCATATTTTCTGATTTCTCCGACACAAAATTAAATAAAGGTAAATACAGACTTCATAATTCACGGGCCGGTTAAGTTTACCCAGGAGACAAGGCTGAACAATAATGTACAGTACTTACACGGTGTAAAGCATGCATAGCGTCATTTAATCCTTATTTATTCCCAAATATATTAGATGCAGATTTTGCTTTATTCATTGTTTTGACCAAATTTCATTCTTCCGGATAACATTTCAGCTAGTCCTTAATAGCTGTGCCATTTACATTGAATCACGTGCTCACGAGTTCCTCATTTTCAATGATAGAAGCGATCTGCAAACTGAGGTAATATTTATGAAAAGGTACGCACGTTTAATTGTACAAGGCACATAACCAGCATAACTTACATATTCACGAAGAGTGGTAATAATAAAGGCTAAAATTCTCATTATAGATCAACTAAGATCATCATCAATCTATGTTTTGTGTTTTGGCTGAGCAACATAACTTTCCACACAACTTAAAGCTTGATATTTCGGCGTCTCCTTTATTGATATCTGGCGGATTTGTCTTTCGTTTTCCAACAGCAAAATCGGCCAGTTAATCTTTAAAATCCTGAAACTGGCTTGTGTTAATAGGGAATTTTGACCGGCAACTAACCAGCACATTGATGTGTAATTGCCTTTCATTCCATAATATTAGCACGATTACCGTAGTTCTGTAAAACGGGGTGTAAGGCATACCTGTCAATTTTTCAAAAGCCAAGTAGGGAGACTGAATAAAAAAGCATAGATTGTGACCAAAAATCGGGAGGTTTCTTGTGGCATTTTTAAAGCCTTGTTTTCACTAATATTGATCGATCTTCCGGGTCTAATGTAGGCAAAATTCGCAAAGAACGCACGGTTTTTTTTTTTTTCCTGTGACACGAGTTTTTTTCCCCCAGGACATGCCTGACTTTCATATTCTGGTCAGCTGTGGCCAAACTGCACAACAGCTAAATATTAGTCTTAAATAAACAAGCAAGAAAGCCAGCGCAACTAATTAAAAGTTAATCCTTATCGATGCAACTATTTTGTGAAAATGACTGGCCCTCCGTCATGATTCAAAGAAACCGTGTGTTACACAAGCACCAGCAATTGATTGGCAAATAAAGGATTACCACTTTGGTGAACTAAAGGTACCTAACTAGGCATCCTCACGGTACCGTAGATGTGGCAACTGTTTTCCCCACGTCGTATATCCGACCTTATTCCTTTATTGTCAACTCGTAAGGCATTTAGTATTGTTCACTATAAAACATATGTATTCTGAATTAGTTTTTTGAGGTATCATATACTGCGTAGTATGTATTTTCATTCCTTCTTTTAATTTAACGGTGGTAGTTAACGTTCATATATACGGTATAAAAATGCCAGGTGCTCACTCATGTAAGTTTCTTTGGTGGAAATGGAGCTACAGCATTCATGGTGATCATTCTTGGGATTGAAGTTTATTGCCGACAATTTTATTGTTGTGGTTTATTTTTTGTTCTGGTTTATTTTCTGATTTTTGTATTGTTGTAGATGAACAAAAATCACAAATATACGTGAATAATGTTTAAACTTAACATCCTATTTATTGAAGAAGCAAAAAATTCTTTCCAGTAAAGTAATTATTTCGTCACAACAGTATTGACAGGTGATACAACAGAACATGTCTTCCATGGAATACATACGACATATCTATGTAGGACTTTTGTTTTTTTAGGAGACATGAAAATCGAAAACATAATGTAATAGTCAGGAGTTCTGTGCAAAAATCTGGAGATATTATGAAGTTGGGAGGTAGGCGTGGAGTGACCCCAGAATTTGGGAGGTTTTTTTTTTCCCCAGCGTGAGAGTTGACAGATATGGATGTAACGTCGCTTACATCAAAGCAAACTACAACTCAGATTTTACGGTATTTAGCATAATTTTCGAAGGATTATTTCTGAAACTTCATTATTGTATTTTGGAGATATCATTAAAGTTTAGTGCATTGGTGCCCATGATTTGACCCCAAGAGATGTACTTCATTCAGCGGAATGTACTTCATTCAGCGCGTGTTCAAAGCTACAATGCACATGCAGTGGCACCATTATGTAAATACGTTCAGTATCCTAATTGCGAGCGTTGAATCAAAACGTGCTGTTGTTCATTGTGTTTTCACACTGGGATCAAATTTTAATGAGTTAGGTATTTACAATATCAAGGCAAAAAAAAAACGTTATTGCTGGTGCACTGATATAAAATATCCAATGCAATAATGCATAAACAAACAATAATTGAGTCAGAAGGGAGAGGTAGTGTTACAGCAACTTGCAATTGCTCAATTCTTGTCATCGTTTGATCAAATTATATACAAATCTAAATTAGACAGAAACAATAATAAAACAGAAAATTAAATAAATTACTTTTCAAACAAATTTAAACCATTTCTTTTTAATAATTATACAAGCCAACCCCGAGATAAGTGTACGTGTACTTTTTGTTAATATAAGTTTGCCTAAATAAACGCATTTAGAACTTGCCGCGTGCATCTTATAATGTCTCGGAGTTGTGGGTCGGCTTATATGCGGTTCATGCACTTTTTAGTGTTTATACCTGTTCAGTTTGGGGGTCTGCTTATACGTGAGTATATACGGTAGTTTTGTTATGAAAAAATTCCAGATGTATTTGCAATTTAGCTAATGCAATTTAACTTGTGCACAGAGGTTTTTATCAACTGTAGTGGGAAGTGGGACATTGCAGACATGCCAACTGTTACGATTTTGCAGTAACTCTTACAAAAATGACCATTAAAATATGGACTTCAGGAGTAAAAGCAAAGACTATGAAAATAAGATTGTTGCTGTAAAATCTGGATAATTGACTTGTCCATGTTTGGTTTCATCCAGGTGTCATATTAGATTTAATGGAGTTAATCAGAGAACCAGACTAACTTTATAGTACAGTGTAGTACCTCAGATGATTTAAACTGCACACATTTTTTTCATGCAAAGCATCTTCATGATCAAACTGTTGACTATAGAAATTTTAAACAAATGGCATCCAACAAATGATATGTGTTGAAGATGAAAGGGAAAATAAGCCTCTAAAAAGTGTTATTGCTCAGAAAGGAATATTCAGATTCTTTTCAACAAAACCATGAAGGAACACCGTTACGTTTATTGGACATCACATGTTGATTTAAGTATGTCTCATGGCAAGAGATATGATTGCCATCGTCATGTGAAATAAATAAAAAATTCAAAGAATTATGTCAAGTCGAAAGATGGCGAGAAGCCATTGAGTGGCATAGGTTTGGAACTGAAGTTTGTGCAACTGTACTAGAGGTAAATAAGGTCTACATGTACTTTATAAACTTTTCAGTTGAACATGATATTTACCATCGCTGCTTCAGTTTTGAATACTGAACATTTTAAATTACATGTCTTCCAACTTTACAATAGCAGTACATGATAATTTGTTACACATTATTGAAAACAAACTTGTGGAAAAAATTTAACTGCCTTACTGAAACGGCCTTGTTAGGGTTAGCAGATCTGACATAGTGGTCACTTTTCTGATGGAATCAACAGTGTCATTTTCATCAGTTTTGTTTAGGTTCTGGTTATCTGTCACAACTGTGTGATAAATGAGATGTTATGATTTTATGCCTACCAAAAAATGTCCAATTAGTTTTTCTGTGGTTAGATTTATCTGACATTTTGAATGCATGTGGTTTTTAGCTGGATGAGTGAGACTAGACTGTAATGTAATTATGCAACTAACTTTAATTTGTTCTTTTTGTAGACATAGAGTTCTATATTGGCCTTCCTAAACATCTTCATTATCGAGCTGCCCGCGTGGTTCTGACTCGCAAGATGGACCTGGAACAGTTGGCAAAAAATTTCAAAGGAGATTTGAACCTCTTCATGGAGACAGCAAAGAATCCAAAAGATTTCCTTGATGTATGTACACTCATTTATGGTAACCCAATTGTTAAAAAACATAATCTGAGAATCTGCAAAGAAACTACCTCAAGAATAGACATGTTTATTATCTCACCTGTGTAAGCTGTATAAAAACCACCTCATTAGTAGGCCTGCTTATTATTTCACCTGTGCAAGCTCTAAAGAAACCACCTCAATAGTAGTGCTGTTTATTATTTAACCTATGCAAACTGTAAAGAAACCATTTAAATTGGCCTTTTAATAGCAGCATTAGCTTACCCATAGCTATTGTTTAGCTTTGTTTTTAATGCCAAGAAAACGTATACATCCTCCCTTAGAGTGAAGAATTGTCAGTATGATGCAATTCCTCATGCAACTTGCCTTGTCCTTGGTATGTTATGTACCAAACAAACAGATAGTTCCAAATTCACCAGAGAAAATTTGCATGTAGTAGTGTTTTTTAACCACAGTTGCATCCTGGCCTCTACATTAATTTATCTCTAATGGTGTTGCGTTATCCATTCGTTTTTCTAAATTTCGGTTTTTGGTTCCTTCTGGGACTTGGGGTTACTTTGTGTACACCTGCAGGTAACGGATACGCTTACTGTCTAAAACATTTTATATCTAGATACTGGTAAGTCATTGTATGTGAGGAACAGCTTGCTAACTAGAATATATACATTCTTCAGTCTAGATTGACATCAAAGAAACTACATTGTATATGGTATCTATACTAGGTATTTGTTTCAGTGCATTGAATTTTTTCACATTGCTATTGTATGTATGTATACTTCCTTATTTGAATAAAAATTGAGAACTCTCTTTCTTGCGTGGAAAAAAAGACAGGTAAATTTATACTACTGTTTAGTATGTCTCTTGAGAACATGGGTGTGCTCCGTACACGGTATATACAAATAAGGTGAATTATATGTGACATTATAAATATCATTATATGTGACATTATAAACATTGTAAATATTTTAATTTATTTGCTATATAAAGGAATAATGTCAACACAGTCTGTGGGAAAGTGTGGCCACAAGAAGTCTTGGGATACTCATCCAGACTGTATTAAAATGTGCAAGAAAAAAAAATCGCTGTACATTTTGTAAATCATGGTCTGCAGACACACTTATCAGAGAAAGAAGAGACTTCATTCTCCTTCTTCATCAGTTGTCTGGCTTCCCTGTTACAGAAAAAAAATTCTGACCAGAATACCCCTCCCAGCATATAGATACCTCCCATTGTTAAGGAGATACAGTGACCATGTAGCAGCATGTTGCTGCTTCCCATGGAGGAGGAGATGCACCTCTCATCCCATAGTATGTTGCTGCCTCCCATCATGGAGAAGATGCACTGCCTTCACCCCATCAGAGGTAGTGTGCCACACCCTCCCACCAGGATGGATGAGCACCACACCTTCCTAAATGATGCATCAGTTGATGATCCTGTATCCTCTGATCATCACACTATGGCCTCTCTGTATGGGGATAGGGTTCAGACCGAGTTCCCCCCTCTCATTATGAATATTGGGAGTCTAACCAGTGGGCTCACACTAGGCTAAGGGATCAGATCAGTATCCCCTCCCTTTCCTATCATCCCGATGAATCTATATGGGATGTGGGGCCCTCCACCTCAAGGGCCCTGGTCATGTACAACCCCTTGGGCTCTTGGATCTTGCTGTCATAACAGCAACGATACTGTGGCTCGTGTCCTGCCATCACCTCATCACCAGGTGGAAACAATTCTGAAGGCTAGAGGCATCACTTCTTCCAGGACTAACAGACGTTCTCATCTCTCGCTGGCTCATGCCACTCCTTAAGCCCCTACTCACTATATTAATGTACAGGACTTGGCGCGGTGTTCCTATACCCTCTTCACATCCAAAGGACTTGGTGATGCCCAAACACTCTTCAGCTCAGAATGTCCTCAATGATGCTATCTCCATTCTAGTAGATTCTAATGAGTTTGACATGGAGGAAGCACAAGTGAAGCCTGCTCTTATACCCACTCCTTCATCTCTGTTGTGGAAGAGGAGGTATGGTCTTTTGACAAGGCAACAAACAAAGTCTATCACCTCTTGCCCTCCGTCTTGTGCCTAAAACCTACTGCACAGTCCAAAAAGATCTTTTCCAGTCTGGAAAAGATCTCAAGGGCTCAACCTCAACCAAACAGCCCCTTCCTTCCTCATTCTTCTCAGAGAGGAAATTGCTGAGGGGTTTTCAATAGGCCAAAATATTAATCACCAACACTGAGGGTGGGCCATTCCCCCTTCAGCATTATGACCTTTGGTCTCCTCTGCCAGTTATTGGGTACATACCCCAAAGTGCCCCAGGAAACCTCTCCAACTTGATGTAGATGCAGCCAAGGTGGGTATTTCAAGTGGAGCCTGGGCACACCTTTCCATAAAAGACATTAAAGCCATGGAACAGAAAGTCTGACTGCTCATCACCATAGCTTCACATGCTGACCTCTTCTCATCTGCTTCTTTTAGTATGCTGAGAGAAGCCTCCTGGAACCCAGCCACCCTTCAGCATGTGCTGGAAGCTGTGGCCAAGACATATCGGCACACAAGGAACTTGAGCCCTCTTCTGCCGCACATCCCTCTCCCATGCATCCCATTGGTGATCACCTAGGCCTCTTTTCTGAAACCTGGTCAAGCATCACAGATGATGGTTGGGTCCTTTCAATAGTAAACGAGGGGTACCAACTCTAGTTCTGGGAACTTCCTCCTCTTTCCAGGACCCTCATCTTTCTTCACCAATCCAATCTGGTAAAATTGAGGGAGGAAGTGCACTCCAGTATTTTGATGATTGGCTGATCCACAAATTTCAAGTCCCTTCATCGGGATCTGTACCGCTGTTGGTCCATGCTAATTCAATTGGGCCTTTTGCCCAATCTCAAGAAATTGGAACCAATTCCATCACAAGACTTCATTTACATGGGGATGAATTTCTTCACAAACCAGAACACAGAGTTCCACTTTATTGAATAGATTGAATCCTGGCTATGCTAATGAAACTATTAGCAAAACCTTCTTTGCTCGACTGTACCTGTCCCTTCTGGGAATCTTGAATGACTTGGTTCTATTATGATGTCTTCATATGCAACCTCTGCAGGTCCTCCTCCTCACAAGGTGGAAATCTAATAGAGATTCTCAATCAACACTGATCATTCTAGGACCAGCATTTCATCACCATTTGCAGTGGTAGATGAACTGGAACAAATTCATGATTGGAGTACCCATGCATGCACCCAAACCCCACTCCTCTCCGTTTGCTGATGCCCCAGATTCCAGTTGGGGTGCTTATTTAGAATCAGAAGGCAAAATTCTACGGGGTCTTTGGACCCTGTTCGAATCATTCCTCCACATAACATCGTACAAATGAAGGCTGTATACCAGGGGTCTCAAACTCAAACCACCCTGAGGGACGCATGAGGGCATTTTCTACGGCCCAAGGGTCACACCACCTTAGTTTTCTCTCACGACACCTTGTGACGCCAATCATTTTGTGGGCCACAGGATACTGCTTGGCGGGCTGCATGTTTGAGACCCCTGCTGTATACCAAAGGTGCATCGGCAGAGTAAGGGGTCAGTGTGTTATGGTCTCCTCTGACAACACATCCATCATAGCTTATTTTTTAAGTCAAGGAGGCACCCATACCCCTTCTTTTTGTGTGGAAGTCTGGAACCTTCTCTGCTGGGACATCTTGGAGTGCATAACAGAGTTCAGCATATTCCAGGCAAGAAGAAAGTTTTGACAGGCAGTCTCTCCAGAACTGGCAGAGCCATCCTCATAGAATGGACTCTTCCCTTTTCTCACTATGGGAAGACCCCTAGTGGATCTATTTGCAACCAGGCTCAACAACATACTTCTGTTTTACATTTCTCCTGTCCTGGATCAAGGAGCATGGGCAGTGGATGCTTTCAGTCTCCAATGGGATCAGCTGTTCACTTAAGCCTTCACACCCTTCAAACTGCTTCCTTGGGTTCTGCAAAAAGTAAAACTTCCACTGCTCAGATCATTTTCACAACCCCTCTGTGGCCTCAGTGCTCATGATTCATTGATCTTCTAGACGTCTTGATCACTTGACCCAGGTCTCTTCCTCTCATGAGGGATCATCTGTCGCAACACCAGGGATACTTCCTCCACAACAGCCCACAAATTTTCCACCTTCACGCTTGGCTCATCTCAAGCAATTTCTCTGCCAGAACAAATCTTCAAGCTGAGTTGCCAGTTGCATCATTCAGGCCAGGAGAGCTTCAACATCCAAGGTCTATGAATCTGGAGAATCTTCTGTGATTGGTGCAGTAGGAAGCATGTTGATTCCAGCTGTCCCTGTATAACTTCTTTTGCTGATTTCCTTTTGTTTCTCTTTGAGGACAAAAGATGCTCTGTATCCACTATCAAGGGCTATAGAGTTCCCATTTCAAATACACTTAAATTCTCGCAAAGCACAGTGACTGGTTCGGATTCACACCTTGCCAGTTGTATTAAGTATTCTGAACTGCAGATACCTGTCTCGCACTTGCTTACACCTAGATGGAATCAATATTGTGTTTTATGGTCACAAACCAAAACCCTTTATGAACCACTGCATGAGGCATCTTTTCAGGACCTCACTCTCAAGACTGTTTTTCTTCTTGCCTTCAGGCCCCCGAGTGGCAGAGTGGTCTAAAGCGCTCACCATTATGGATCACTGCCATCTCACCTCTGTCTGCGTGGGTTCGAGTCTCAGATTCGGCCAATGTGGTTATGTGAGAAAGCTTGCCAGTAGCTTCTCGTGGGTTGGTGGTTCTTTCCAGGGTTTTCCCAGGTTCTTCCTCCACCATTCATACTGGCCACCATGTATAGCCTATCTTGTGCTGAAAAATAGCATTAAACCCTACAACAACAACAACTTCTTGCCCTCACCTCAATACAAATATGAAGTAAGATTCATGGCTTATCTATTGTTACCGGTTGTCTCAAGTTTAATGGAAATTATGATTCAGTTTCTCTTCTTTTGTCAACAGGGATTTTTATCCAAAATTCAATTACCTTCCATAGCTTCACTACCAAATGAAATCTCCAGTCTCAGTCAAATCTGTGCTGCAGATGATACATATGGACTTTTTGTCCCATGAGAGCACTCCATTTCTATCTCACAGCATCCAAAAGAAAACAAGGGTAGGAAGCATTTGTTCCTCCCTCTCAAGGACTCTATAGACAATTCAGCTGCCACTGTTTCACAATGGATTGTCACCACAATCAAAAGAGTGTACCAGTCTCTTACTGATCAAGGCCTTTCTATTATGAAACTTAAAGCCCATGAGGTTCGAACCATTGCTACCTCCAGGGCCTACCTTAATCACTTCTCCTTGGAGGACATAATGAAGGCAGCATTTTGGTGTTCACATAATACCTCTTCCTGCTTTTACTTCCATTCATTATCACAACAAAGCACAGGCATTTTATTACCAACATTTCCATAACATGGACCTCTCCACCAGTGGTGAGTACTTCCATTTTCTCTAGTTTTTTATTGGTTTAACGGAGGATCTGCCAACCCTCCTTACTGACAAATTCAGCTGAACAATAGATATGGGTAAGCTATTGATGCTATTAAATGTAGTTTTCTGGTGGGGGGTAAAACTAATTTTAATTATGTAATACTTACCCACAGCTATTGTCGAATGCCATCCCCCCACCCTGTTCTGATGTTCTGATTTTCTTCACTTAAGGAGGATGTATTCACACCAAATGGACAGTGCATTTTTTTAGCACTAAAGAAAGCTAAACAATAGCTATGGGTAAGTATTGTGTAATTAAAATTAGTTCCCCCCACCAAAAAAATCCCCAAAAATTAGATGCTTATTATGAGACATACGTATTATTTTTCTACCTGTGACATGTGTTAAAGTTTTGCATGTCAGACATATGGGGTAGGTGGGAGATACATCATAACACAGGTATGACACATGATACAGGTACAATGCAAAGTTCCACAGAATACTGCAATGTTATAGACTTTATAACTTATAAATAAGCTTGGTAAAAAGTAAAATAAAAGAAATATAAGCCTCTAGATAGATTTGCATCATATCTTTTTAGTAAATTAAAGAAAGAAGAGTATATAAAAAGGTCTGAATGGGATACCATATTTTCATATTGTTTTTGCGAGCATGTGAGTGAATCATCAGGGGTGAAAGCATTGGGAAAATAATTTCATCTGATTTCAGTATATGTGGTAAGGTCAAACTGGGAACTATACTACTTTTACCCAATTTTGTTTCATTGTATTAAATCATCTATCATTTGTTTTTCTTTACTCATTCTGTCACTCACTTTCTTTCTTAATTTGGTACAGACATTAATATTTGGTATTAATGGAACAGTGATATCTGTTGAACAAACCCATATTTCTTGGCCGTTGGTTCTTGCATTCTGTTATTAAGCAGATGTCAGCCAGGTAGATGATTTCAGGCCAACTAGGGTCTCTTGTTTGAAAATTAAGAACAGAGGGTTAACCGTATGTTAATCTTGTTTTTGTTGTAGAAAGATTTCGTTCAGAAACTTGGAAAAGTATGTATGTTTAGATCAAAACTCATCACTATATGTCCAATCATTAAATTACTGCAATTTTAATACTAGTGTAATTGATAACAGCAATAGACTCCCTTATGGAAATGTTTTAAATAGATGATATCATTAAACTATCAGGAAAAAAAAACTTCAGGTACATACCAAAACAGATGCTAAGGAGATTACTTGTTAATGTAAGAAATGGAGGCCTCAACATGGTTTAAGCAATGATGTTACGACATTTGCAATGAATCAGAATATTGTTGGTACTTTTAAACAAAGTTATAAAATCAATACAAGTTATTTTGTCTTGGAAACAACAGTTGGGAGTGTCAATTAAATTTGGAAACAACAGACAATTTATGTGAAAATGTTCAAAAATTCTCTTTGGAAGAAATTATTTTAATCTTTTCAATTTTCAAATAAAAGGACAACAATTTGTTTACTTTTAACGTGCATTTACCTCAATCAGTGCATTATCAGGTTAGTTATCTCAACAACTAATGCAGGGAGAGTAATGCTTTTATTGAAATTAAAGAAACTTGCTAAATAGCTAAGATAAAATATTCCAAACTTCCCTTCACAAGTTGTTTTATTGTTTGACTTTTTTTCTTCAAGTATCTCAGAACAGTGGTTTGCCTCACTTGGGTCATTAATTTCTTGAGCTTCTCTGAAGAAACCAAGTCCAGTGGCACCCACTTTTGATTATTTCCATTATGCACAGTCCCCTCTTTATTTGGAAAACTTGAGAAAAAATTACTGGGTAGGTATATTGCATTATTTTTTCCAACCTAGGTAAGAAGAGTTAACGACCCAGATTGTGCCGAGCTCCCGGTTGGATCTACTCATGGATTTGGTGGAGCTGATGCCATGGCCAAGTTTTGTGGAATCCTTGCAAATGGAGGAGAGCATGAAGGCAAATTATTGCTGTCAAGGGAATTAATCCAGAGGTTTCAAAAGCCAATTGTAAAAGGATATGACATAAACTATGGCTTGGACCATTGGTGGAGTCTAGGAACAACACTTTTTGGAGTAAAGGAGGGAAATGAACCAGTCAGTACAAATATCCAACTTTGTTACATAATATCAACAATTATAGTTATATAATATCATTTCATATAAATTTAATGTTAATTTGTGGCAGCATCATACAGCCATCTAACTGAGTACTTGTTATGTGGAAAAAAGAATCTCAAGCTTGCATGGAAATTTTGGATTAAAGGTTTTGGTTACAACATGAAATTTTCAAACTGAGTGTTTAATACTCTGTGCAAGCAGTTCATGACATAATATACTAGTTTCACAAATGTAATTTCTATAATTGTTATTACTAATTTTAAATCATGTATTTATTGTCTGTTACAGCTGATATCGAATGAAATATGAGTTGACATAATTTGATCAGCTACCAGTTAGGAAAATTTGCCAGCATCCAGACAAAAATGAACAACATTAAGAAAAACTTGACTAGTAGTCATTGGAGTGCAGTGAATTATTTATCACAAGGTGATAATAATCAATCATAGTTGGTTCAAAATAATGCCATGACTAAGTAATTCTCCCTGACATATAGCTGCAAAATATTGTGCCAGAAATGTAAGGAGATTTGGGGTCTTTACCTAAATTATGAGCATTGGACTTAAAAGTTTGTATTCTAATGATCAGATTGTTCTTTTGCTACTACTTACAACCTATAAAAAGGAAGTTAATACATAATAAACAAACTAGCAGTACCAATGCAGGTTTGTTACTGTAACTTCTTAGAGTTATCTCCCTTCAATCAGTCCTTTTTGTAGAATGAAGTAAAAAAAAAAAAAAAAAAATCCTTCGATGTTTTTAATATAAAAGGTATGGTCTGTAATCTAAAGAAGAAAATTTAAAATGTACTTAGTTTTGTCCTATGGTAAACCTGTCATCAGAATCTGTAAGATTCAGAAACTTGCCTGAAGTCAATAATTTCTTCACAGCACTCCACTTAGAGAATTTTAAAGCAGTAAACTCCATTAGAGTCAAAGCACAAACTGTCACAATAAAATTTGATGAAAATCTGGACATTTGTGTAACTTTAAAGTAATTTTTGTGTCTGTATAAATATTTAAAAGTTTGATTTAGCCACATGTGTTGTAATATTTAAAAGTTTGATTTAGCCACGTGTTGGAAATGACATTATTGCACATGTAGGGTGGATTTGATTATAGCTTGCCTGAGTGATTATTGGTTGAAAAATTATTGATTTTAATCTTGTTGTTGATTATGATTGTTTACAAAACATTTACGCAATGAAAAAAGACAGTGGAAAGATTGTCAGAAAGATAAAACAATAAAATAAAACTTGGCACTGCACAGGCACTTGAAATGTTCAGACTGATTGGTAACAATTTATAGCCTGTTTTACAGACAAAAGTAATTGATAATTATGTTCTATTTTTAAAAAATGTATCATTAAAAATTATATATTGGTATAATTGGATTCACTTGTGATTGTTTACCAAAAATGGCTTGAGATGGACAAAAATATTAGGTAACATTACATGTTAGGTTGTAACTAAAAGGTTGATGGAAAAGTTTATAAATATATAAGATTATAAGTTTATAAGATTCTGATGCTGTGCATAAATTTTGGTCTTGACACTGTAGATCCATACCAAATGAGGCCAGTCACATGACACCTGACTTCATATTTCTCAAACTTTATACCAATACTCTTGTTACATCAAAAATTGTATGAATGTTAATTGGCAGGCCATTTCAGGTCTTAAAATACCCACAATGACCTTTACCTATACAATGCAATGAAGGATTAAAATACCCCCAGTGATCTTTACTGGTAAAAAGCAAATATTTGAAGGCTGAAAATACCCCCAGTAATCTTTACTGGTAAAAAGCAAATATTTGAAGGATGAAAATACCCCCAGTAATCTTTACTGGTAAAAAGCAAATATTTGAAGGATGAAAATACCCCAGTAATCTTTACTGGTAAAAAGCAAATATTTGAAGGATGAAAATACCCCCAGTGATCTATACTGGTACAAAGCAAATCTTCGAAGGATGAAAATTGCCCCAGTGATCTTTACCTATAAAAAAGCATGTCTTTGAAAGTTGAAAATACCTCCAGTGATCTTTACTGGTAAAAAGCAAATTTTTTGATGGATGAAAATACCCCCAGTGATCATTCTTGTTAAAAAGCACATCATTGAAGGATGAAAATACCCCCAGTGATCTTTACTGGTAAAAAGCAAATCTTTGAAGAATGAAAATACTCCCAATGATCTTTACTGGTAAAAAGCACATCTTTGAGAGATGAAATTACCTTCAGTGAGCTTTCTTGTTAAAAAGCATATCTATGACGGATGAAAATACCCCCAGTGATCTTTACTGGTAAAAATCCCATCTATGAAGGATGAAAATACTCCCAATGATCTTTACTGGTAAAAAGCATATCTTCAAAGGCTGCAAATGACCCAAGTGATTTTGACTAGAAAAAGCACATCTTTGAAGACAGAAAAGATCCTGTGATCAATGTGAAAAGCACATCTTTAGATGCAGAAAATTGCCCCAGTGATCTTTATTTTTAAAGAAGCAAATCTCTGCAGGCTGAAATATATCCCTAGTGATCTTTATTTGTTTAAAGCACATTTTTGAAAACTATATTTAATAATTAGTTTTAAAGTATAAGTAAAATTTAGAGAAAAAATTATTCAAAGATTTAATGACAGATTATTTTCCTCCCACAAAATGTTTCTTTCTTTTTATGTATTATATCAGACCAATATTGATTTTTAATGATTCTTATATTGACATCAATTTCATTTTTATTTACATAGAAAATTATATAGTTTTCATAATAGATTATTCTATTTCAGGTGAAATTTATATTTGGCCATGGTGGTTTTGGTGGACAGTGGGTAGGGGTGGATACTCATTATAAAGTGGGATATGCCTACACAACTGGTTATTGTGACCCTACAGCCTCATACAGTGGAGTCGCAGATCAAAGACTGGACTCATTGTATCATACTGTTTATGACTGTATCAGGAGAATTGAAAATGTAACCATGCCAAGAACAAACTATTTTCTGTATTCACAGTATGAAAAAGCCACAAATGCAAAGAATAAGTTGTAATAGGAAAGATTTTATAACATCATTTCAAGTTAATGAGACTAAATTTTACTTGCAATTTATTCAACTTTGTTCAGTCTAATGTACTATTATACTATTAGCTTTAATTCTTTGATTTCAGTATATGAATTTGAAATTTGAGATATGAAATTTGATGCAATAAGTATTGTGTGTGTGTGTGTGTATATATATATATATATATATATATATATATATATATATAAAGAATACAGATCATATGGCGAATAACAGTCCTTTCAAGTGCACTGGATCCAGCAAGGGATCACGTGTGTCAGGGATTGAGTAAGATAAATGCAATAAACTGACAACGAACAGTGCAAAACTAGTATCTAACTAGCCTGAGCGCTTTTTTGACTCTTAATGAGTTTTTTTCAAAGGCATATACAAAACATCGACAAGACAAACAAATAAAACAGAAAAACCATAGTGTTTGCAAACACTATGGTTTTTCTGTTTTATTTGTTTGTCTTGTCTATGTTTTGTATATGCCTTTGAAAAAGACTCATTAAGAGTCGAAAGTGCTTGGGCTAGTTAGATACTAGTTTTACAATGTTTGTTGTCAGTTTATTGCATATATATATATATATGGCAATTTACATTATTAGTATGAAGGGAACGTATAGTGTTTCTCTTTGTCACTATGGAAAATGGTCTTTCTTTTTTTTGGATACAATCAGTTGATAATGTTACAGTTGTTTACATATAAAAGGTAAATAATGAGTTTTATATAATATTTGATAAAATAGTGTCTCTTATGAGGAATTACTAATGAAGATAAAGATCAGGTTAATTAGTTTATAATAATGTCTCTACATTTTTAGGTGTTCATGTAAACATTTAATATTAATGGTAACAATGTTTCAATTTGGTTTAATATTACTCAAATTCCTGTAAGTCATGCTTTCACATGTACCAGTTATGAATTATTGATTTAATCTCAAAATGTCCAAAATTAAAGACCACAATTAGTGTGACATTGTCATGCCTCACAAGGGTATCTTCACTTTAATATTGTCAAAATTTCTTGGAAACTCAGCCAAAAAATGGGAAGTTTATCATGCACATTTCTCACCTATGAAATTTTTATCACAATCATGAGTTCTTGCTCAGGTAACAAAAGTGCTATATTAATAAATGTACAGTTTTCAGGCTTTATGAAAAAGATCTTTGAGAGCATTGTTGGTTCTGATGAAAAAATTACATCAGCTTCAAGTTACACAACAAAAAATTTAGTCACATGCATTGCCTCATATATTGGTTTTCCTTGACTGGTCAAATCCCAGTCAAACAACCTGGTTACATGTACTGCCTCATCATATTGATTCTCTGTGACTGGTCAAATCGCAGTCAGACAATCTGGTCACACACACTGCCTCATTATATTGGTTTTCTTTGACAAGTCAGATCCCAGTTAAACAGTATAACTGAAGGCACAATTTACTACTCTGCTCCAAATTTTCATTTTCAAAAAGAGAGGTGATATCTAAATGATATTAAGAATCCCATCTTTAGTGATTAGGAATGGCATGGGCCATTGGTCATTTATACATCACCTAGACCATCATAGTAGAAGTGTGTGCGTGTGTGTGAGAGAGAGAGAGAGCAACTACATGCACCTGTAACAAATTTGTATTGATATATATCCAGCCTTTTCACTCATGGAACTCAGTAGTCCCTGACCTATTTCTGAGAATCCCAGGCATAAATTAGCGAGTCCATCACTTTCAAAAGAATTTTTGAAAAAAAATAAAAAGTACATTACCATTCTTAAATTATTTATGTGAACTAAATTGTCAGCCTTTATCCTGTTCTTGACTTAACAAATGTATGTATGGCATTCTGGTTATCGAAGTCTTTAAGTACAGGACACAACTCCAATATTCAGATTAATTTATTCACAGTTCATTGTACGGAACTGTGCTGATTTGCAGTCATCTTTTTTTACACCAGTATCAACAGTTTTCTCAATATCACACAGGTTTGTCCTTTTTTTGCATATCACAACAACCCTCATTAACAATGAAATAATCTGGGTCAATGATAGCTAAAAAGCTGATAGCTGCAAGTTAGTATTTCCATTCCTACAAAAGGAATATGCTTTCCAGCAGTTTTCCTGTATTTCCATTCCTAATAAAAGAAATATGCTTTCCAGCAGTTTTCCCACACAAGAATTGATTTTAATGTACCATCTCATTCCACTTTTTCAACCATGAGAAATGCTTCTCCCACTCAAGTCTCTAATTTCTCATGTTTATAGTTCTGCCACTGTTTTTACCTGTGTCCTTCACCTTAGTCAAGATGGAATTCACATTAAATACACATTCCAAGTTCAAATTCTCCTTGTTGTCTTCACTTGTGCTCTCACTTTCATTTATTGTTTGCCTTTTATTAGCATTTGTGTCGTTTCATCACAAGCCTGTGTCCTGAAAAATGAAAACAGATTTTAAACAATTTTTACATATTTTTCTGCACTATTTTAAAAAGTGTTTATTGATACTGTAGTACCATGTCTAAATAATGTACTTATTATGGAACATCGATGATTTGACATATACTGTCCAAATTAAATTCTGAGAAGGCTTTGTTTACTTTTATGATTTAGCTATGTATTTATCACCAATTTAATTTAAAAGACAATTACAACAAAAAATGGCATCATTTAATTGCCAAACAATTGCAGGTGCTTACATACACACTCAAAAGAACTCAGTTTCTTTGAGGTCACATCAGAGTAGCCTTCAAATGGGTAGGCCTTTTCACAAGATAATTACAGTGATGAAGATTAACTGTTAATTAGTCATGCTGGTTTCATGTCTATTTACTTAAGTCTAGCCTTTAGCTGCTCTGCAGATTCGCCATAGGTGACCATAATATAAAACTGGGGGGGGGGGATCATCCCAAGGGAAAATGAGGCATGTCATGGTGTGCATTTCAGGGACATAATATAAAACGGGGGGGGGGAATCATCCCAAGGGAAAATGAGGCATGTCATGGGATGCATTTCAGGGACAAAGGTGCATCCTTTCAGAATGTCAGAACTGTAATATCGGGTCCCCGAGAGCCCTGATAAATATTAATTGGACAATATTTTTTACAAGTGCCTGTGGTATAAACAAAATAAGAACCATTCAGTGTAATTCAGTTAAAATTAGTAAATTTATTGAAAATCATACATTGAAGATATTATTAACTTTTTGTGCTTAATTGTCAACATTTTCTGGAGTTTTGCTAAAAGAAATCAATACTTTTCCAAATCACAACAACTTTTTTATTCATAGGTTTGCTGTATTCAAGGAAAAGATCAGTAGAGTTTTTGAAGTGTTGGTTAATCTTGATGCAATAGCGTGATGTATGGCAGATGTGAAATTAACCTTCAGAAAGATTCATAACGATAACTTTCCTTCCCCGAATAATAACTTTTCAGTACTGTTTGTCATGCACATTTGATGAAATAGCATGTGCTTTTCTTAGCTGTACAGCTGTCTAATGTAGATTTTAATAGAAGTTAAGGTACTTGTTACCGTTACACCAGCTTGACTGACAAATGCTGAGCAAAGTCTCTCCTACAATCATTTTTTATTTTGTATGACTCTTTCAATTTTAAATGTATGTCAAGATTGATTTTTATCTTTGATTATACTATGACTTTTATAAGACATATTGTTACAGTTATTTTTAATTTGTTCACAAATATATTAAAATTATTTTTAATATCTATGGTTGTCTTTTTTTTTTACTCCTCATCCCCCCAAAAAACTTGTATGGTTTTTATAGATGTAGATTTACATCATTTTACTCTTGTCTCATTTATTTATTGTCACTATTTAGGTATCAATATTTAGTGTAGACAACACTGAAAGAGAACTTCCAAATGGTAACAAAACTATTCATCAAAACATGTATAAAATTAATTAGCTTTCTAGAAGTATACAAAGAGAAATTTTTTTTTTTTTTCATCACTGTAAACAATGCCTTGTGACTCAGCAGGAAACAAAGCAACTACCATGGCATCTAGTTCTAATACATTACAGAGCACTATCAACTCACCTTTGTCCATGTGGGTTGAAGTATCGGTTTGGCCAACGTGGCTATACGAAAAAACTTCCAGGTAGCTTCCTGTGTGGCAGTGCTTCTTATCAGGGTTTTCCCTGATTCTTCCAGATATACTGGCCACCATGTAGAGAATTTTTTGTGCTGAAAATGGTGTTAAACCCAAAGAACCCCTCAAAAATAAAACAATTCTTATACATGTGACCATCTTCATCATGCATGTCTGAAAAACACAGCAGTAATTAGCCAGCTTTGTATCACTGTGATCCTGGGTTTGATCACAATCAACAACTCTCAATCAGTTATGATTTACCAGTGATCCATGTAGACTGCTAACTAGTTACCAGTCTCACATGTTTGTTGCTTTGTTTACAGAACTTGACTTGTATGAGTGAAAAACTGTCAAGGAGAGAGAATTCTGAAACCTTGATAGATTTAACTAAATGACATGCACAACGTAACATTGTATAACTTCAGAGTATTGTGTACGATTTTGATTAAATTTGATTTCCCTATTCATTTTAACAGGATCTGCTGTCCACAATTCCTTAAGTCTGCAATGGGTCATTTTAAACGTCATATATTCATTCACCATATTTTGTCAGAAATGAGTCATCCAATGAAGATTATTGCTTTCTTCCATGTCATACAGATATGTCTTGCCGTTTTTTATTTGGCACTACTGGGAATGCCTGCCTGAGGCACAGTTCAATCTCCATCCAAAAAACAACACAACTGCTGATTCTTTTTTCACTTCAAGTCCGTTTGCATCACAGTCAGGAGTGGTGATCATGTCCCAGTACTGAATCAAAGAAGGAACATGATCCATTTTTGCTTTGAAAAGAAATCAAACGGTGCTCTGAAACAAATTGTCCGAGTTCACTATGGAGGGAGGCAGAAGCATGAACAGGGATGAAATAATGCTAGCTGATTCTTACAGTGTCAGTATATGAACAATACCAGTGATGATTATCAATGTTACAGTCTCACTGTCTGACCTAACTACAACAGATCAAAGTGCATGATGAACATAAAATGTTATGGGAATACAACACACATTATGGCTGATATTAAACACGAAAATGAATCTACTTCCTGGAATTCTTTTAGAAATAAATCTGCAACAGTCTTAGCACATGGGTACCATGAAAAAATTTATATCGCAGTATACCACTGTATTTCTGAACATACTACAATAATTACCATGGTATAACACAATTATATTAGGGTCATCAGCAATTTAATGTTCTGAGGCAGGGGATCCACGTTATTTTTTTAAATTACATCTGTCAATAGCTGGAAAAATATCTTACTCTGATTTAACACAAAATAACACCATATCATATGATCATTATATTATTTGAAAAAAAATATTTGAGACAAAATATACTGAAGTACTGGTACTGTGAAAAAGTATCATGACACATACCACTGGAAAATAATTTACTAAGTAGCTTAGGAATATACATTTCATTCAAACATATCTGAAAAATATTGAAATGGATAAAATATCAATATTACTAAATAGGATGATTCAATATGATACATATTTTCCATTTTAATCGGATGGAACTCGTGAGACCATCAGAGAAAAGAAACGAGATACAAATTATGTGTATGAATTTTATACACAAGTTTCATAACGTAATTTTCAAGCAATATAATTGACAAGGAAAGACAGTTAAACAAAAGTTGATATACCCAAAGTCATGTCTTTTGAGCTTCTGAAGGGCTTAGAATCTTCTCCCCCTCCCCATTAGGGACATTGTCCCCTAACTCACCTGCAACTTTTTCAACTTCTCTGGATACTTCTTTCTAACTGAAAACTGCTGTGTGTGTATGTGTGTCAGTTCACTCATCTGAGGTTGGGGGTTCAGTTCATCCAGAGCACATCTTTTTGTTTTGCTGTACAATCAACATTAGATACTGGTACATTAAATTTATAATTTTGCAATCTTCGTTTATTTTTTCCTTCTCTACCAATGTTTTGTCCATTTCTACACATATCTGACAATTATTTTAGAAATTTGTTCTGTCTGCCAGTAGAAGTCATGTGTTCCTCTTTGTAAATAAAGTATTATATTATTATTATGATTATCATTTACCTATTGTGAGTTACAGGGAATTAATATTGTCACCTATCATATGATGCATATACTCAGATATCATGAATATAAATATATGCATTCACGGTCCAAAATTTGGTATGGTTATGGTTGTACCAATGATGGTCTTGCATTTGGCATGAAACCTAATTAACTCTTTAAGAAATAGTGCATGTTACATTTAACAAGTGGCTTGTGACATTTTGTATAATTTAACTTGTGTTATTAGTTTCATGTTCCATGCATTTTACTTGTGCAATATCCTCTAACTTAGAAAGTAGCAATGAGTCCTATCCTCTGTATGGAGTAATCCAAATTAATATGTTTCAATAGCTAAATATCTCATAATCTTTAAGATATCAAATGTACAAAAATCTTTCTACTTTGAGAGATGTTTTATATACAATTTTAATTCATATATCTTAATAGACTTTTAAATATCTTAATATGTTTACAGATATCTTATAAACTTTATTAGATGTCTTAATTTACATTGGTTTATAAGATATTTTATAAAATTTATAAGCTGTAAAGTTCATAGGATATATTGTAAAGTTCATAAATCATGTTATAAAATATTTTATAAATCTTGTACAATTTATAATATATACATATACTTACAGTTAAATGCAAAATCTGATCCCAAAATGTGTGTGTGTGTGTATATATATATATATATATATATATATATATATATATATATATATATATATATATATACTGTACAGTAAAATGTCCTTAAACCAGACATTTTTATACTTCTAGTATCAAAATTTATGGCCCATTTATAGCTTTAGCCAGTACATGGATATTTAATTAGTATCAGAATGACACCATTTGAGCCAGTGACTGTGGTTGGTCTGCAGAGGAGGCCAGGTTTCAGGGGGGCCAGTAAGGAAAGTTTTACTGTATATCCCATGTGGAATGTCATAAATTCTTAAGAGTACTTGGTGATGACAAAATTATGTCTGTAATAAGTAATTACTTACAGACTTAAATTGCCAAAAAATAAACCCAATAATATTAAAAAGAAAGATAAACTCAGCTGCAAATTCATGCAACAAACTATTCAACTGTTAAATTAATTATTATGGAGTACTGTAGCACTACATATGGTCAGGAGTGGAATCAGGCAAACCAAACTATGTATATAGTTGAACTTAAAAGTTGCGCAGCTTGTAATTCTTCTTTATACAATACACATCTCTGCATGATAAGAGCCCAACTGGAGATTTACCTCATACCTGGCTAAATTAGAGGGACCGAAGGAAGGAAGGGAGGAAAGTTTTTGTAAATACTGCACTGCCAAATCTCTTTGGGTATGTGTTGAAGAAAGATTTATGAACAAGGTTTGTTTCATATGAAATAAAGTTTATATCTTATTTGTTCATTTTAGAATGTATAATAAACATAATAATATACAGAATAAAGTTTATTGGAAATCCAGTAAAGTTAACAAGATGCCTGGCAAAGTTTAAAGATACCTGAGACAATAAGGAGGATACATCTCATTAATAAGAGTTCAGATATCTCACTAATTTTATAAGACATTGTATAAACTTTATAAGATGTCATAAATGATACAATTATATATCATAACTTTTTAAGACATAATTTATACATCATAATAACTTTTTAAGACATTGTATAAATTATATATCATAATAACTTTATAAGACATCTTACAAATTATATATCATAATAACTTTTTAAGACATCTTACAAATTATATATCATAATAACTTTTTTAAGACATCATATAAATTATATATCCTAATAACTTTTTAAGAGATGATTACATTTGCTTGTAAGAACTGTATAGTATCAACTTAATCAGATATCTTTTTTATTATATGATGTTCTATAAAGTTTATGTATCAAGTTTATAAAATATAACATTTAAAAGGTATCTTATACAACTGAGAAGCTATTTGATTAAGTTTATGAGACATCTTAAAATATATATGACTTATACAGTATATGAAACAGTTTAGAAAGATATTTGGTTAAAAAAGTGAGATATCCAATAAAGTACTGTATATAGGATATCTTGTCAAGTTTATGACATATCTTGTTTTGGCAAAAAAATAACTTGGCTTGCCTTATTAGTCAGCCTATTTCTTTGAGTTCATCATATTATAAAATGCAAAATATTTCAAAAATATTATTTTGTTAAATGATACATTCTAATTTATAGATAGTTTTTGTAATATGTATGTGATGAAGTCAGTTTTAAATGAAGTATTATGATTAATAATTCGTTAATCCTATGTTAATAAACCAAAAATACAGCTGATTTGCAACTTCTATCACTGGTTTATATATAACGGGATTATCACCAAAAGAAAAAAAAAAACATTTTGACATACAGTGTACTGAATACCAAGACACTTATATTTAGTTCGATTCATTACATTTTTTGCTGAATGCATTTGATACTTTGTTTCTAATTCTATCGTTGGGTGGTGGGTGGTGGTGGTGCAGAACGTCGTGTGTAAGAGACTTGAATTGAGTTTATTATCTTCCTTGTGACACCCCGCTGTTTCATCCAGATTACGCAGCCACTTCCACGTCAACACTAATAAAAACAAGCGTTTGAATGACTACATTAGCCACGCAAGCTAACAAAATGGCAATCTCAATCAGAGAGAAACAGATTGCGGCCCTTAAACGAATGTTAAATTTCAACGTCGCACTAACGAAATCTTCTTCTGTCGAGCCACAGTGGAAGATCTTGGTATACGATAGATTTGGACAGGATATTATTTCGCCTCTCCTCACTGTTCGTGAATTAAGAGAAATGGGGGTAACGCTCCACCTTAGTCTTCACTCGCCTCGAGAGCCCATTCCCGATGTACCGGCTGTATACTTTGTTATGCCGACAGACGAGAATATACAACGGATATGTCAAGATTTGGAGAACCAGCTGTACGAAAACTATTATTTTAACTTCATTTCAGCTATATCAAGGCAGAAACTGGAAGACGTCGCCAGTGCAGCCATCCGCTGTAACAGTGTGACTCAAGTGTCAAAAGTTTATGATCAGTATCTGAACTTCATTTCGTTAGAAGACGACCTATTCACACTGAAAAGCCAAGGAAGGTCTTACTATGATATCAACAAAGGCGACGTTAAAGATACTGAAATGGAACAGATAATGGACAGTATTGTGGATAGTATGTTCTCAGTGTTTGTCACCTTGGGCAATGTACCCATAATCCGTTGTCCACCAGGAAATGCTGCCCAAATGGTTGCGGAAAAGCTTGATAAGAAACTTCGTGAAAATTTACGAGATGCTCGTAGTAGCTTCTTCACTTCAGATGGTGTGCAGGCAGGGCAGCTTAGCTTTCAGAGGCCATTGCTTGTGCTGCTGGACAGAAATCTTGACTTGGCCACTATGATGCATCATACTTGGACATACCAAGCACTTGCTCACGATGTTCTGAATTTGAAACTCAACAGAGTAGAAATTGAAGAATCGTCAGAAGTAAAATCACCTGGTGGTGGATCATGGCCAAAGAAGAAAAAGAAAACTTATGATTTGAACCCAACAGACACATTTTGGCAAGCACAAAAGGGGAATCCTTTTCCCACAGTTGCAGAGGCTGTGCAGGAAGAGCTTGATGCCTATAGAGCAAAAGAGGATGAAGTAAAAAATCTAAAAGCTGCCATGGGCCTTGAGGGAGAGGATGACTCCGCTATCAGTATGCTTTCAGATAATACAGCTAAATTAACATCTGCTGTCAGTAGTCTTCCAGAGCTGCTCGAGACGAAAAGGCTGATAGATATGCATACCAATATTGCAACTGCACTTCTTGAATTCATCAAAATAAGAAAACTTGATGTGTACTTTGAGACAGAGGAGAAACTGATGAGTAAGTCACTCCTAGACAATCTGATGGAGATTATATCAGACCCAGAGGCAGGTACACCTGAAGACAAAGTACGCCTGTTCATTATTGCTTTAATTACTGGACCAAACATGACAGATGCTCAGATTGATCAGTATTGTGTAGCACTACAAGGCTCAAACTGTGATATCACACCAGTACAATACATCCGACGATGGAAGGCCTACACCAAAATAGCTGCCACACCAAGTCAGTACGGTGGTGGTGGGACCAAAACAGTGGGAATGTTTACCAAACTGATGTCACAAGGCTCACAATTCTTCATGGCAGGTGTTAAAAATTTGGTCATCAAGAGGCACAAGCTGCCTGCTACAAGAATTGTGGATGCATTGATGGAAATGAAAGCCATGCAAGACACTGACGATTTTCTTTACTTTGATCCCAAGCTGTTGAGAGCAGATCCTAACACTATTCCTAGGAACAAATCTCCTTTTCAGGATGCATATGTTTTCATGGTGGGTGGTGGAAACTACATAGAGTACCAAAATTTGGTGGACTATGCCAAGGAAAGGTCCAGCTCAAATCCCAAAAGAATAGTGTATGGCTGTACAGAACTGTGCAATGCTACACAGTTTTTAAAAGAGTTAACAGACTTGGGAAAAGGAAAAGATGTTTAAAAACATTGTTTATTGTCAGCAATGTTTGGTTAATTTTGTTTCAAGTTGTAATAAAAAGACAAGTGATTTGTCACCATGATTCCGTTAAACATAGTTAATGACAATCCTGATTTTTGTCATCACTAAATGTTGTCAACTGTCTCCACATCAGCATTTAAAAAATTCAGCAGAATCAATGGTAACCCATGGCTAATGTATTGAACTAATTCAGGTTTTGTGGAAGATAAAAATATATCGTGCTTGATATAGTAAAATGTTTTGCAGTAAAAATCATACCAGTGCTCAAAGAAATTTTTTTTTTAGACACAGACCCAGGGCTGGTGACTCAAAAAAAAATTGCAAGCCCTGACTCTGATTTCCACATGCCTAAATTTCCTCTTTTTTAATATTATTTGTCACACAACGTTGCAATTGCTACAATTCAAAAATAAATTCAGTAGGGTTCAAAAGAGGATTTGAAGGTAATATAAGTGTCATTAACGTTCACAACTACACTCATTAGAGACTGGATGGTCCTAGTGTTCAAACTTCTCTGCTGGATTCTCTGGGCAAATCCTGGTCAGAACCAAGTTAACATGTGGATATGTTTGCAGTATGTGCAAAGAATTAATTGCCTTTCCACCAACCCCCTTGTTCTTTTTGGGGTTTTTTTGCTGGTAAAACTCCATCAACCATGAGTTTTGAACTTATTTTTCTTGGGCTTTGCTGATAGATAATTGCTGCCTAAATCGGCTTCAGAAATGAATCGCACTTAGACACTATTCTGACAATTTAAATGATCATGCTTTGCATTTTCGATATGCAGTAAAATCTGACTTTTTCAAGGAAACATTGCTGCTGTTCACAAACTTGTCACAAATGTATAATACATATGGCTTAAACATTCTCATTCATAGCAATGATATGTAATAACTTTTGTTCTCCTACATGTATCTAGCCTCTCTTTGATTTACCTATATTGGGTTGTTCCACATCCTGATCATTCCAATACAAATTAGCACAATGAGCTCACTGCAGTCTTCAAACACATCTCACTAACTGTTGTCAGCCAGTTAAGTAATGTGTGAAATGGGGATTATACTTGACCTCTTTTTGTGCTTTAATTACCACTGTTTAAACTGCCCAAAGAATAGTTTTACATCAGCTCCAATCATGACTGTAAAGAGCATATACTGAAAGTGATGGTTATTTTCTATTTTCAAAGATTACAGAAAACAATGTTTTCTCAAAACACAACTGTGCAGGGGAGTTTGGGAGTATTACAAAATTGTGTTTTAGCATGACATGCTGTGTTACAGTTTGATTAAAATCAGATTTCCATTTCATGTAGGACAGTGGTGATCTGATTTTAAACAGATTGCACTGTGTTATGGCAAAAGAAAACTTATGATTTGAACCCAACAGACACATTTTGGCAAGCACAAAAGGGGAATCCTTTTCCCACAGTTGCAGAGGCTGTGCAGGAAGAGCTTGATGCCTATAGAGCAAAAGAGGATGAAGTAAAAAATCTAAAAGCTGCCATGGGCCTTGAGGGAGAGGATGACTCCGCTATCAGTATGGTTTCAGACAATACAGCTAAATTAACATCTGCTGTCAGTAATCTTCTAGAGCTGCTCGAGACGAAAAGACTGACTGATATGCATACCAATATTGCAACTGCACTTCTTGAATTCATCAGAGAAAGAAAACTTGATGTATTCTTTGAGACAGAGGAGAAACTGATGAGTAAGTCACTCCTAGACAATCTGATGGAGATTATATCAGACCCAGAGGCAGGTACACCTGATGACAAAAGATCCAAGTTTTCTCTGGCAAATTCGATTTTTTTTTTTCGCCAAGCCCGATGGGCATCTCTCTGAGAATACAGGATGGGCCCCGATCTGAAATTAGAAGAGCCCCAGGCATCAGGCTATCAAATTTTTTTTTGAGCACTGCATATGGATTTAAGACTTATTTTCTGATTTATGGCTCTTTTTTAATATTTATTATTCATATTGCATGCATCTTGGCCAGGCTGAATGTGATTTGTTTAATCATGCCTGCAACATCTTTACAGCAGATCTTTGGCTGTTTGCAATTTGGTACACTTTATGTAACTTAGTGGAAAAATATATACTAGTATGTTTTAAGCCATAGATGAACTTAGACTATATTAAATAGCTTGATGAAGCAATAGTAATAATTTCCTGTAATAATGAAAATTATTTCAGTGGAGTTTATAGGTTTGCAGAATTTGCAGTGGTATAAAATGCAGTGAAACATGACACTTATAAAGGCACTCAAGGGACAAAAGTAATTTGTTCTCTTTTGTCAACTGTCCATTTCATCTTAAAGCCCTGTAAGAATTTAACTGGTTTTAAATATTAAAAGAAGTATGTTACTAAGGGAAAGTGTCACTGCTCTTTACTGCCCCTACAGCACCTTGTTCCCTGCAAGGCTGTATCAGGCACTGGCAGGACTGTAGTAGCTAAAAAAACCAGATACACAGCTTAGTGGTTACAACCTCATCTCAATTTTTAAGTGCAACATGTTTGTTAAATATATTTTAGAGGTGTTTTCTCTGTTTAATCACATACTAGAGGGACTAATACATCGCATAAGATGCTGATCAATGCGTAAATGTGTACAGTGCCAAGGTTAGGGGCAAATTGGAGGGAGTGGCACACTTTCCCTGGTTATGGATTTCTGATGTTATAAACTACATGATCATCATTCCTATGTGAAATATTCCTTTCTGGCAGTGCAGTTGACAAAAGAAGGTGAAAATCTGAGATGTGCATGAAATATGTATTAAGGAAATAAATATATCATGAGTATGTAATGCTACTACTGGTTTCTCTTGTGTATATTTAAACTTCTTGTTTAATGGTCACACATCTTTATTTAACAGCAGCATAGGTGGAAACTTCTTTGTTGTTGTGAGGTCGTTGCTGTGCCTACAATGTAATCCCAGTGGCTCAGATTTTGGTACAGGGCAGTTGTTCATGTGTAGAAAGTGGAAGAATCTAATGGAATCCACTGACCTTGAGTTGGTCATGACCAAGCCTAGTGTGTACCAGAGTAGATTATTGCTCTTAAGGAATCAAATAGCATGGAAAGTAGTTATTGTGTACAATATGTCCTTAAGACCAGATTGGAATTCATATGTTCTGTCTTTTAATTCTGCTTTTTAACTCTACTGACCATAGACTAGAAGAGTTGTAGCAATGGTCTTTTGTCCATCATCCATCCATCCATTAGCAGAAGTTTGTTATCACTACTTGTCCTAAACTACTCAGAGGATTGCATTGAAACATTACATGCGTATTCAGCACATGGACTAGTTGGTCCTAATGGAAAATGGTACTGCTTGAACGTCTGTGATTTAAAATCTTATTATCGCTTTGAATGGTCATACCAACATGGGATTTTCACCAAAAGACTTATAATGTCTGTTTTCTCCTAAGTGAAAATAGTGCCAGTCTTCTTTCTATTCCTCCAGAATGGATGATCATATCAACATGCAGTTTTCACAAAAAGACTTCTTGTGATGTCTAGTTGTCCCTAATGAAAATCACACCAGTCTGACGTCCAGTATGGCAGCCATCTTGAAAATCTTGATAGCATATTAAAGAAAATTAACTTGGTTTTTTAATTTTGTTTTGCGTCTATTAAGACCTGTCACAGTATGAATGTATGCATATGGTTTAACGGTATGTCAGTGCAATGCTGGCTATAAAACTAGTTTCAAGGTTAGACGTCAAGATCACTTTAGTCGGAATTTATTTTCTGCATTATAATTATTGTTTGCAATGACTACTGGAGAATTCATAAAGCTTCATATGTTAGCTGTGTAATCAATGATTACACTCTGACAGCGTACATCTTCTGACCAAATATGGCTTACTATATGCATACAACTCATGACCATACATATATGGCTTACTATATACATACAACTCATGACCATATATATATGGCTTACTATATACATAGAACACATGACATATATGGCTTACTACATGTATATGCATACAAGCTTGCCTAGTTTAATGAAACTTGTGAGGAGAAGCATTTTTATACATACAACATCCTTACTAAAAAATGAGGTCTTTGTGGCTTGTATGTCATGATTCTGTAGCTTAGTTGACATCTGTTGTTCAGTGTGTATTTTTTGGGTACTGTTCATGTTGGTAGACTCTTGAAACTCTAATTGGTTGTGTCACTGTAAGTACTACATTCTTACAGCCAAAGAAGGCCACTGACCATCTTTTGATTCTTAACTAAGAATTCAAGTACATTTAAATCGTCACCACATATTTCGCTTTATACATACTAACCTGTACAGAAAAACCTTTGTACAGAGTGAAGTTGAATATATGTATGAATATAGATATGTTAGAGCATCTGGCTCATAATCCAAGGGTTGCCAGTTCAATATCTGCCCAGGCCAGACTGGGTTGGGTGCTTCAGCATGATCATGGATGTTACTTAGCTCCCATTTCCTTTGAATGATATAGTAAATAATGGGTTAAAAAAGTATTGTTGAAAATGAATAAACATTCCATAGTAATGGCTATACATGCACAGTGTGTATTGTGATTTTGTCAACAAGCAGACTGTGTACTGTGCCTGTAAATGAGTAGGTATTAGTGTACTGCATGTACTTTATGTGAGGTCTCAGTTACTGTGGGCAGTCAAAGTGAAACTGATGCATGAAATGTGCTTGTAATAGCTGTCATACTGGCTGTCACACCAAACTTGCTTCAAACTTGCCATGTGTCTAGGGGTGGATATCGATAATAAAAACTAAAAACTGATTTTATTACAAATAATTCATTACAAATAATTCAAGCACAAACTAGTTTTTATCAAGTTGTCCACTCATTATAGATCTGATCCTTTGATATTACATGTAAAGATTTTTTTGTTTTGTACAGGGACCAACATTTCATAGTGCTTAGAGTGTCCGCCTCGGATGCGGGAGGTACATGTAGTGTGTTCGAACTCCGGGCGAGTCATACCAAAAGACTTATAAAAATGGTACTACCAGCTGTGAGCTAGGCGCTCAGCATTAAGAGGTTATTTTTAGGACTGGTATGCCTGGTCTCAGGATAATGTGACTGGGTTTGACATCATGCTACCTGTCTATGGCATGATGCCCCAGTGCTTGACATCACCATAAACTGCCACACTGCAAACATCATAGTGATATGACTGCAAAATTGTTAAAGCTACCTTAAAAATCAAAATAACACACACACACACACACATTTCATAGGTCAGTATAATTGTAGCTTGTGCACAGTAACCCTACAAACTTCAAATAGGTGAGCTATTTAATTTGTGAATACATTCAGGTTTTAGTGTTTATATTCATTACTTCAATACCCTTTGTTCCACAAAGCTTTTCTGTTTAAGGCCTTGGTGGGCAAATTGTAGAGAGCAAGGATCATTGTGATGCATCTGTCTGATACATTTAGTTTATCTTTTTGCCAGTGGTTCAACAGGAACTAATAGCTTAAGGACTTGTGATAGGCCAGGGTAGTAATATTAGGTGGCTTTGAGATGGAGGGTATAGAAGGACAAAGGGGAGTCTCTCTTGCTTAATTGGGCTGGATGATGACCTACCATACAACGGGGGGTACTGTTTTGAAACAAAGTACTTTTTATGCTCCTCTCTTAGGATTGGGATTTTTAAAAAGAAATAATTTTGATAATTAACTAGAGTAAATTATTATATATTTTTGAGAAGTTCGATAACATTATGATCAATTTTCTTTTCAAGTCTGTGCTTTCTTACCTTGAATTAAGGAAAAAGAATCATTCGGGTGGGTCACTTGTTTCATATTTTGCATGGGGTTAAATTTTTAACGAAAAAGAATTTCCCTGGTTTTCCTCACTGGTTGTACTGACTATTTAAAAAAGACATTGTAAATCTTAGGTATTGTGAAAGGAACATTTAATTCCCTCTATTTGGTGTTTGATTGATGGGTGTAATTTGGGTTAAAGAGTACACAGCTTGGTCTTTCTTAAGATGTGCATCTATCAAAACTCTGCTCTGCTTGGTCATTTTCACTTCTGGACTTAAAAGGTAACTTGTAAAAAAAAAATGATAATAACTTTTTGTTTTACATTATATATATTTGGTAATTCATTTTCACAAATATCCAAAGAAATTTCAGCCAGTTTGTTGCAAATGCGAACAACTTAACCTTACACCTGTCACTCTCAGAAGTTCATTATATCTCTTGAGTGCCCTCCCAAAAATTAAATTTGGAACATAAACAGTACATAGCTGACATTACCATAAAAAAATATGCTACTTTAATATGTTATAAAATTTGGCTATCCAACACATTTGAGCAAAACTAAAAACAATTTTTTCTGGCTCATGAATTTTCAACCTGAAGATGTATCTGTTAGTAGAATTTACTGTTCTAGGTCAAAGCCTTCTATCCCTCATGTCTTTGTCCTCACATCACATACGCATGCCCATGGGCGCCCGCAGGATTTTTTGCCGGGGCGGGGGTGGCAGGATTTTCGGGGGGGGGGGTCAGTCAGTCACGGCCGGGAGAGTTAGTATAAGAAGCAATCTGAAACTAAAGCTAATATTTATTAAGCGTTTTGAACAGAATCTAATGACATATTTTCAGCTTCATTTGCATGTTTACACTTGTTGGAATTTGTATATATATATATATATATATATATATATATATATATATATATATATATATATATATATATATTTGCAGTATGATGGGGGGGTCACTTGACCCATGCTGCGGGCGCCCATGCGCATGCCCACATGTGGAAGTTACCGACACAACAAGCACCCATCCAAGATGAAAGCTGTGTGGGGTAGAAGACTTTAACCTAGATCACTAACCAAGAAAACCTTTGATTGAGTCTATTATCATACTACTTTTGTTGACCACTCGACTGCAAAAGTAGAGAGTTTTCTTTTCTTAGTTGAATCAATGTTGGTTTAACATAACGGGGAATGCAAATGGGGTGGATTTGTCTGCGAATATTAATTCATCATTGTAGAAACGATCCCAGAGTTTCATGCCTGGCTGTATAATGAATGACCAGACATTTTCTTGTATTAATGCAATAGTGCCAAGTTGGTTTTAGTACATTAGTGTGGTCCCAACTTTCAGTTTCAATTTGGCTCATAATATTTCAGTGTATATGTGGGCTTGTTAACACCACTCTGATGCAGATATCTATTGACAAGTTGAAAAAAAATCACTATCAATGTTTGCATCACTGGTCACCTGATCTACCATCCCATTGGCAAATTCTAGGACCTTTCACCACATTCAAAATCCATCACTTACATACAATGAAAATCTAATCTTAAACACGAATGTCAAAGATTTTTTAAGTATCCATTACGTAAATCGAAATTAGTCAACGACGCGGTCACAACCAAACTTGATTGTCAGCGAAGCTAACCAAAATTTCTTTGTTGGGTTCCTGATGGCCATTTAACTGCAGAGAAACTCAACACTCCTATTTGGTCAAATATCTTTGCACAATGGGGTTGAACGTTAGCCCGAGCCGAATTTTGAAATACCACAATCACGTAATTTGGTGCATTGAAGACATGTTGGGTACATACATATTTTCCATCTAAACTGTCTCTGAGTAGACGCAGTTCCACAACTCATAAACACCAACAAATAAAATTCTGTGATCAGTGTAGGGATTTGTGCAAGCATCCAAAATGTTAATATTGTCAACACAACATGACTAAGAGCAATGCCAGAATTGTGCCAGATTGCTTCATTGGTGTTACCTTTAT